>JARHVA010000505.1:370000-460000 GCA_037957365.1 Torreya grandis | reverse complement strand
AAACTTGTCAAGAATAAATATCAGTTCTCTGTGTAAACTATTTTCAACGTATGACATCCAAAATAATAAGTATATACTCTTAAAAATTATTTTTTTCTTTCTTATTTTTCTTAAATTTTAATTATTGTTGTAGCATGACATGATCATAAAGGCGTTGGAGAAATTTCTAACATGCCCATTCATTAGGATTTCCTTAATAATTTATTTTAAACTATCTTATTTAAATTTTGGTATTTGTTTGGTTATCTACAGAACCCAACATACTGAAAGAGAATATAAAAAAGTGTTATAATTTTACCATTATATTAGTGTTTTGAATGAAGAGAATAATCTCTAAAGGACCGTGGTTGGCATAGGTAAATATATTTATGTTTCCTTGCTTAGGCAATGAACATTGTTACTTTTTAGTGCATAAACAAATTCAACTTTATTTTTTGATCATAAATAGAAATATAAGCATCTTAATTTTTCCAACATCCACAAGTCACCTTCCTTTTCATTCCAAAAATCCTTGAATATTATAGCCCATATTATACAAATACAATAGAAAAGAAATGTAAAGGATATTTTATAAGCAATTTTTATTTTCAATTGATTAACTCATATCAAATGTTGGGTAGTTAATTTTTTTCCAAACAAAAGATTTTCAAATACTATTATATAAATTTATTATATTTGGCTAAATATTCATGTAAGCATAAATTGTTTTTACAGAATTAATTTGTAAAATATATTTATTCTTCTTTGATTGAAAAATATGTTCTATCCTAATATTTGTTAGTAAAATTTCCATTAACATTTATCCCCAAATTTAGTAGTTTTCATCCCTACCCAATCTCTCTTTTTATTTTACAATCGTTAAAGAGTTTTGATTTAGCTATTCTTATTCCAATTTTTATGTTTATCGTGTTAAAAAGGGTACATCTAGAAGAACATAGGCAAAATCACTCCAAAATGGCATTGCTTTTTTAATTTATGTGTTGTGTAGCTTAAATATTTTAGTCTATAATGTTTATTTTTAATTAAAAATTCAATGGCAGTAACCCTGTATCCTATAATAGGTCTCTTTATGTTGTTTGTTCCCAATTAATTTTATTCTTCTCTTCTCAAAATTCATCACCATTTATCTCAAAGATAACAAATTAGGCCACATATAGGAACTTCAAAGCTTTAAGATCATGATACAAATAAACATAAAATACATATAAACAAATTGGCAATCTAACTATTATAAGGAATTTTAATTTATGTTCCCACATGGTGAATTTAGCAGGGAAGAACATGAATTATTAAAATTTGAAATTTATTGATCATAGTCAATATTTAATTCAAAAGATAATCATTGTTATTATGGTGTAGTCTCCTAAAATTGATGAAGTATGACTTCTTTAAGATTAAAGACGGGAGTTAAATTGTATGTCTATATGAACCTATTAAAACTTTTAATAGTGACTATTAAAACTTTTAATAATGAAATAAGGTAAAAAAAATTTTAACATTGTATGAAATGAAATGTGATATCTAGAAATTTGTTATATTCATAATTATCTTTATATTATTTTAATGTTACAAAGATTTCATGTTTAGTTACAATACTCGATCACTCTGCCAATGCCCCTTTCCAGTTTCCACCATGAGAGTGTGAGCGCATGTGAAAGAGTGTGAGAAGGCGGCAATTGGCGAATAGGTTGAGAGTATACGACAAGTAAGGCTCGGGTTGCATATATCTCAACTAATCATTGGTCAATTAAAAATTTAAGACCGACCTTGTAATTAAAGTAGTCTAATTTGTCAAAGGTCCTTCGTGGCATCGACTCAGATTTTGGTTGTGCCCTGATTTTGACAATTTAAATAAATATTAAGGAAAAAATTAAATAATTAATTCGGGTGAATCTTGTATGATTTAAAATAAGAATAAATTAACAACGGGATTTAAGAGAAGATTTTATCCAATGTCATCTTTAGGTAAATTTATAAGCATTTTATATGTTTTGAATCTTATGGTGGGGTTTGTTATAGGTTTGGAACAATTTAAATGATTGTTAATGGGTTTATAATCCATAGATTTTAGGATCGTATTTTGGCGAGAGCTAGCATTATCATGTTATGTCTATTTGACCCATATTAATTTGATAGGATTAATTATGTAAATTTTCATGAGATAGTTTTTTTCATGCATGTTTATGTTTATGTGGTTGTGTGTATGCATAAATCTATAGTATGATAGTTAACATATTTTATCGTCTCAAAAATATTTTTTTTGTAGTTAGTTTTGACTAGCCTTTGAGGGTGATACACGTCCCCACACAGTTTATTTCACACTCTCAAATTTAATATTCAGGTTGTGATATCTTTTAATCTACTTTTTTAATCAAACATATAAATATATTGTTGACGGATCCTACATTAGTTGGTTTGCATTTGTGCAAGAGGGAGTGTCATGCTCTCCAATTAGGATCCATACCCCCTAGAGTGTATATTCGGCCTCCCATCTTGAGTTCGTAAGGAGATTAGATGGAAGATATTGGGACTTGGGATAGGATGTGTGTTTTATGAAGCTAGATTTGATCTGGCTAAATACAAGTCATTAAAATTGTAGTAAATTAAGTACTCATTCCCCCAAAGAAGGTAACAATATTTATTTTAAAAATAAATATATTAATATGCTCTTAATCAATCAATTAAAAAATATATAGTTAACATCAATGTAAGTGTGATCTTTTTTTATTTCCTAACATACCATTGATATGAGCATCACAGTTTAAGGATTATAAATTTGATGAACTCAACCCTCTTTGTCATGATTTTTTAGACGGTTATAAGTTCAACATTGCGCTTCAAATGCAAGTATAGCTCAACGTAGATGGAAACATTATATACAACATGTATATGTATATGAATGTGTGTGTATATATGTGTGTGTGTGTGTGTGTGTGTGTGTGTGTGTGTGTGTGTGTGTGTGTGTATCATGCATAAGTATCTGTATATATGTATATATATCTATATGATATATATGTAGATGTGTGTACATATATATCATATAGATATATATACATATATACAGATACATATGCATGATACACACACACACACACACACACACACACACACACACACACACACACACATATACATACATTTTGTATATACGCACATATACATACATACATAACATATATATACGTGTGTGTGTAAATAATTTACTTCATATGTATGTATGTATGTATGTATATGCGCACACACACATATGCATCTTTATATGTATTTATGTGTGTGTGTGTGTGTGTGTGTGTACATACATAAATATGCATATGTATATATGCATATATATGTATGTATGCATACATACATATATACACACACATACATACATACACAAACTGCATATGTATGTATGAATATGTGTGTGTGTATTTTGAACATAAGAATCCAATAAGGGGAGATTAGTATCATATTAGTGTATGAAATCAAATCCAAAAATAAAACATATTAATGCTAACACCTTATGCCTAGATCTTTGGGGGAGCTTAGTAATAACTATGCATATGAAAACAACAACTCAAATATGAAACATTCCTTCACATTCCTTGGAGCTTCCAAATGATTCATGGAGTGTCTTGCTTGGCTTGTGCTTCAAACGTCTTTAACAATGGAGCTTTGGCTATTCTCCACCTCCTTTTGGCACATTGGATTTGTGTCTTTTAGCTTTGGCTTGGTTTGGAATGGCTTGGCTAAATATTTGGGCATAATAACACTACATCAATATATGTCTTGAAGTTATTTGGGTATGGTAACTTTGGCTTGAGAGAGATTTTAAAATCATTTGTGAGGCCTTATATTTATATTTTTTCTCATTTGATCAGAATGAACCCAAACCGTCCATCTCAAGATGAAAATGTGTGGCTAAGAATCCATTCAATTTTGGAGGTTAAAATCAATAAATACCCTCATAAATATTTAGAATAGAGAGGCATTAATGAGGAATGGGAGGGATTAATTAGATATTTGTTGCATTCATGGCCTAGGGATGTCTTTCCCAAAAATGATGTCACTTGATGATGCAGAAACTAATTTTCAATTTTCAAAGAAATATTCAACAAGTTTCATGGAATTCCTAATTAGGCTCGTGATTCTAATTAATTAGCTCTAAACATGTTAAGTCAATTTTGGTGCAAATCTTGGCAATTAGTGCTCAAATTAATCAAATTGGTTAAAATATCATATTGTTGGCTCAAAATTTGACTAGATTAGAATGAGAAGGTGATGTTAGATGCATTGGAACTATTATCCTATTTAGGATGTTTCCAATACCAAATGACATGCACATATAGTGTACTTTTGAATTAGCAGAATTTACTGGCTTAAGGCATCAAATTACGATTTTGGCATTTTGGTTCAAAATGATACAAGAAGAACTAACAATTACATAAAATACATTGCCCTATTCAAGGATACTTTGGCAAAATTTGACACTTATATATGACAAATTCAAACCATTTAATGTGTTTTAGTATTTTTAGACAAAATTGTGATATTTGATAGAAATTGCTTTGAAGCTTGATTGGAGGTCACTGATGGCCACTTTTAGGTGTCTATAATTTGCCAAAAGTGTCTATAGTTTGCCCTTGTTTGAGAAGGCATTGCAATCTCTAGGCATAATAACATCTTTTCAAAGAATGAAAAACACATGTATGCCTATAATTTCAATGACAGTGGATGAAATGTATGATGCCTCCTCGAAGGAACAATTGGCATAAGGAGGTCAACAAACAGTCCCTCGAAAAGAAAGAAGTGAGATGAGGGGACCAAACATGTGAAGATGATGGGATGACAACACAATGATTTTGAAAAAGTAGTAAAAATCACTGAGAATTCAAGTGGGATAGTGTACAATGGTTTGCCTAAAGGCTTTTCTAAGCATTATACCCTAATAGTGGTAAAATGGTATGATAACATAATTATTTGCCCAAAGGTAGTTATAATCATTTAGATGATGGAGCTGACCTAGTTAGGACAAACAAACAAGATAAAAGCATGCCTCTTTTAGGGTAAAGGAAAGTAAATTTGATGATAACACAATGATTTGCCCAAAGGCAGTTATAGTCATTGAGAAATGTAGGTGGGATGGTGTACAATGATTTTCCCATAGATAGTTATAATCATTGGACCCTGATTATGTAAAACATAATTGATTAGATGATGATGAAAAATATGATGTGGGTAACTTGATACAGATGATAAATATGAATTGGGACAACATGTTAGTAGGGAGATGCTTGTCTAAACTAAAAAAGGTTGAAATTCATTTATTGTTTAATTAATTTGTTTGGGGTACGATTAGGATTCGATTTGGATGTGACTGATGTTGATGCCAAGGAGATGTTGATGCTACCATTGTTTTGTACACTTGTCGAAGCTAAATTTTGCTACAACATGTGATGATAGGCCTCGGGATAGAACACCATGAGGACTGGGTTGGAAGATGCATAAGGACTTACTCTTGAGATCCAACACTTAATATAAAATAATGCATCAATGATAAAAACCATGATGGCAATGTAGACATATGAATATGGATGGATTCAAGTATAGATGCATAAGGAGTCACCCACTGAAAAGATTTAGACTGAAACAAGGCAACAGTACTGAAAACAAACAAATAGGCAAGTGAACAAACAAACAAACAAAAAAAAAACACACAAATAAATAAACAAACATAAAGCCTAAAAAGATCAAAATAAAGCATCCTAACAATGACCATGCCCTAGTAAGGCAGATCAAGGATAGGCTTAGACAGGACAATTTGTTTTTAATTTTGAAATATTTTAATGTTTTTGGATTTTTGAGTTATCTTAACCCATTAGAGAATGACAAGATATGTACTTGTAAAATGACAAGAGCATTTGGCTTAGATTACTCACAAAATGGAAAAAAATCATGGAAAGGGGGACTAAGGTGACCTCATATGAATTGAGCACGAACCACATAGTCCCAAAATGGCCTCAACGCACATTAATTCCATACACACAAAAGGCAATAATAAAATTGATTAGGTCTCAATAAGTTCTCAAATCTAGTAAATGGCTAGTTAAATGGAAACAAAAAATTCAAGGTGATGTGGCAATGCATGATAAATAAATGTTGCCCCTAGTTTTCCCATAGGTGGTTATAACTAGGATACAATGGATTAGATCAATGATACTAATTTTTCCATACACAGTTATAATTAGTACCAAGACCGGTGAACACTAATTTACCCCAATAAGTAATATAATTAGGTTCGCATTAATAAACTTGATATACAACAAAAAATGAAAGATACCTTGCTAGATCAACTATCACACTACTTTCATAAACTGTCATTGTAAACACGAATTGATTGATTATTGAAACTTGATCAGAATCCCCTCATAAAAAGTGTGGGAAGAACCAAAGTAACCAAGATCAAAATAAGATTGGATAGGATGACTAAAAAAGGCTTTGGTCTAGATAAGAGTGATATGGTAAAATGGAATGATCTTGCTCTAGGATAATGATGGTTTGATAGATTAGATAAGATGGTAAGACGGTTGACCCCAAGTTATGGGGTGATTGGATGGGTATGCAACAATTGAGAAAGGAATGTTAAATGAAAAATGGAAAATGAAAATGACATGGTACATGTTTTTGGCTGACAATGATTATTTTTTTATGTGTTTGGCCTTGGTATGGTAGATGGCATATGATTTTTTATTCCTACTGAAGTGGAGATGCACGTCCTAATAAATAAATGGTACAAATAGAATAATAAATCATGTTAATTTTTATCCCACACCTCTTTAGATCTTCTATCACGAACGTGTTGTAGATTTGGATGTAAATAGTATTGTTGTGATCTTTATTGGTATTTAATTATGACTCCTTCAAACGTCAATCCAAGGTATCCTTGTAGCCTCTAAAAACAAAAACATGATTAGGGATGGTAAATAAGGATAAATGTTGGTTGATAGGTTTGTTTATGAAATGGAATGGTGGATGATAATGGAATGAATGATGGTGGGGAAATAAATAAAGATTAGGATTTTCATGCACACACAATGTTGTTGATTTTGGATTTGACATAGCTTTGGATGTGGTGAGGTGGAAGACTTTTGAATATTCTCTTGAAAAGACTACCATATTTTTATATTTTTTGGACCTGACAGTAGCTACCATATGATTAGGTTGTAGATAGGAAGCTATTTTGATTTGATCTTTGATAATGTATTCATTAAGCAGTGAAGAACTTTTATGCTCAGCTATTGGTGCCTCAAAGAGGTTTTCACCAATGAAGTTATCTTGAGTTTCCCATAATGCTTCTAAGAAGGTTTCACTAAGGAATGTTGACTTTTGAATTTGATTATATTCTATCACCTTCAAAAATGTTTCACTAAAAGATGTTGAGTTTGAATTTTGATTGTCCCCTAGTGCCTCCGAAAAGGCTTCACGAGGAGATTGTTCTTCTTTTGATTAAATTTGGTGTTATATTCCTTGGTCTTCAACAACTATGTCACCATAGATGTAGTTCAAAAAGGTGTGATTTTGTCAGTCCTAATCGACACTTGTTGGAGGTGGAATGTCAATGTAATGGCTATGTTGGTTGGTGGAAATGAAATTAGATGAGACATCACAATCCTCATAGAAGATACTAGGAGAACTTATGTTGAAGTTGAATTAATCATCTTAAAAATTTTTACAAGGATCATAAATGTATTCAAACTGATTTTCAAGGCACACATAACCAATATTGTAATAGGCATAAACATATTTTGATTTTGAATCTGCTTCTGACTCAAGGGACTCTAAATCTAATGGTAAGACTAATGTTGATTATGATTTTGATGCTAAATTTGATGTTAGTTCAAAAATAGAACCTATATCTATTATTGATTCTTCATCTGATGGGTACTTTTTTACAATGATGTGTTATTGAATGTTTGGTATTGGACAAGTAATGGCCTGTGATGGCATAGTGGGCTCCACAAAGATTGGTTTGTGAAAGTGAGACTCCTCAATAATAGGAAAAACGTCAAGAAAAAACTCCTCAAATACTAGTTTGTCAGAGGGAGGCTCTTGAAAAATAGGCATATGGTCGAGATAATGATTTGCCCAAAGGTGGTTATAATCACTATAAAGTGAGTCAACAAAGACTAGCTCATCAGAGTGAGACTGCTTGTCAATGGCTATATGATCGAAAGGTGATACATCATAGGTTGACTTATTACAAATGATTGGTTTAACAAAAATCATCTGCTAATTACAAATGATTGGTTTAACAAAAACATCTTGGATCAACATGATAAATAAGGAAAGGAACACGTAATCTATTATTTGAGCCAAACATTTGTAACATATGAGCATAATTATATGCCTATTGATAAGGCTTATGTAATAATGGTGTTTGCTTCCCAAAATATATGATATTACATTCTGAATAATAAAACTATTGTTATTGCTAAAGTGGACCCTCTAAAATATCTATTATCCAAGGCAACTCTTACGAGTTGCTTGGATAAATGGGTTATGATCTTGAGTGAATTTGATGTTGAGTACCAAAACCAAAAGGCTATTCAAGGGCAAGTCATTATAGATCAACTTGTAGAAGCTCTTATTGTAGATACTCAATGACTGACATTTGATTTCCTAGATGATTCTATCATGATGATAGAAGAGGTAGCTCATGAACTTGAATTACAATGACTTGCCCTTGAATAGCCTTTGGATGATGACTTATCTTAGTATAGCCTTTGGATGATGACTAGATGATTCTATCATGATGATAGAAGAGGTAGCTCATGAACTTGAATTACAATGCCTTGCTCTTGAATAGCCTTTATATAATACTCAACCATAACTTATTAACACAAACAAAATCTAAAACATATGAAGAAATAAGTTTAACAATCCATACTTGACATTTAATTACAAATGATTGGTTTAACAAAAATCATCTGCTAATTACAAATGATCGGTTGGTTATCTTGACCTTGGTTTCTAATGAGTTGGAAAATCCCAGTTTTGAACATAACTTTATCTTCGAGTGACAAGATAACAAAAATCATTTGACTAATTACAAATGATTGGTTTAACAAAAACATCTTGGATCAGTTGGTTATCTTGACCTTGGTTTATAATGAGTTGGAAAATACGAGTTTTTAACACAGCTTTATCTTCGAGTGATTGGCTTGGTAGAAAAGGTATTGATTGGCTTGGTTGAGGTATTGTTTGGCTTCATAGGGGTTATAATATGATTGTCTATGGTTTTGATTGGATAGAGCATTGTGGATCTTGATTTCTCATACGAGACAAAGTATGAGGTCCTAGTATAGAAATGGTATGGCATTGTGGAGCATGGTTGCTTGCACAAGTCAAAGCATCCAAGTCTTCCTCATAAACCATATCATTTCAGTTGGTGTTTTGAGTTATATTGTAATTTTGTTCTTGAATTTGTTCCCCATATGGATTATTTTAGGGAGAATAATAAAAATCCCTACAAAATATATCTCCATATGGGTTTCTAATCAGATTTTGTGTGGCCATTCTAATCATAATTTGGATTGTACGTGGATCCACTATAAGTATAAATAGACATATCCACATACATTAATAAAGATCTGAAGACAAAAAGGCTTAGATTTTACAAAATCTAAAAAACTATGTCTAAAGGACAAATGATTCAAACTTGTTTTAACTGGGTCCAAAAAAGTGGAGTTGTATCTCCAAACAATGATTTGATCATGGAGTTGTATCTCCAAAATGGATTATGTTAAGACTTGGCATAAAATAGTCTAACGTCAAATGTCATACACAAAAAAGACTAATCATCTAAATAAAAACTGGCAAATCAAAGGACTAGGTCAAAGTGTTCCAAATAAGGACTAAACTAAGAAAGGAAAAAGAGTCGTTAGGTATTTTATCTAAACACAGAGTCAAAAGCTAAGTTCAAACAGGATGTGTTATGAGTTTTGACCAAATGACGTCAAAATATAGGCTTGAAATAAAGGATTTATCTGATTTGATTTAATTTAACATGTTTGAAAAAAAATTAACATAAACCTGGCACACAGAATCAAACATAAACATGATTAATTAACATAAGCCATAAGGCAAAAGGAACTTGGAGAAAGGACTATGTTCTCCCAAATAAAATTAGAAATAATGACGAGGATAGTATCTGAACAAAAAAACAATAATTTTCAAATTCGGGTAATCAATTAACTAAAGTTACATAACTCAAAAGAGAAAGATATGTATATCAGTCCCTGTAAAGTGAGGCTTAAATAGAAATCAATCAATGTTTGAATCTAAACTTTGACAAGGTTAATTGAAAACTCAATGTTGAAAACTAGGATTTGATTGACCAAACAAGCTAGATAATATTTGATTGCATAACGATGAAAAATAAGGATCCCAACAACATACATGACATGCTTTGAAACAATGGTATTTGATACAAAGTAAACAAGTATTCAAACAAATTGAACAACATAATGGTTTTAGCATGCTCTAATGACATGATCAATATTTTATTTCGAAAGCATAAGCTTGATAATGATTTGGTCATCATAATGGTACCCATTTCAATCAAGTGACACACAAACAAATTTAGAAAAAATTGCAAGGCATAAGTGTGGTGTAAAAAAGTCTAGTATAACACCTCTTTGACAAGGGAGTGGTGTATTAAAAAACTTGCTTTTGACATGTTTATAAATAAACACATGAATTTTATTCTCAAAACACCAAGCAAGAAAAAGATAAGTGACCAAATGCAATTAAGCATAATGTCCTAGATAAATCCCCAAGACCCACATGGGAGAGCCTTCACAACATCTCTTTTATGTTTTTGGACTAAGGCACAAGTTTTCAATGAGGATAGTGATTTTGATCCCACAAGTTCCATAGGGGATGGGGGAGAGCATACATGCATAAATTCCTTTTTGCACAAACAAATCTAACCAAGGAAATGATAAACAACTTGCATAAAATAAAAACGTGGAAGTGAGTTCAATTTTAAATCACTAAAATGAAAGATTTGGTGGTGTACTTTGACCCCTTGACCATCAGTTGTAAAAACTTATAAAGAACAACTACAAAATGATTCAAGTAAACACCCTAAATTTTCCTTTAAGCACCAAATAGAAATTCTTAATTCTTTTTAAGCATCCAAAAGAGGTTTAAAAAGACACAATTAAGGATTATTTGATCACTTTTCAAGTAGGCCATGCAATAAAATTGTTAGAATGTTGTTTAGCTTAGAAGCTCTTTTGTTGATGAGATAAGTAAATTTGAAAAGTGAGATTTTGGGTTTACAAAGTGCAATACTGCAAATCCACAGTCTAATATCACAACTCTACAAAACTATAACTGACTAACATAATATCACAACTCACGGATTAAATATTAGAAATAGATAAAATCACTACTCTAACAAACAATATCATAAATAAATAGATCAAACCCACAACTTAGATGGTTGCATATTGTCTCTTAACCCCAATGACATAGGCTAACCGCTAGCAGTCTATCTACAATATTGTGATTCCAACCAACAATATCCAAAATTATAAAATTGTGGTATTACAATATCATGACTGTTGAGTCATGGTATTACAATATTACAACATGACCTATAGATATATACATATTAGTCCAGAAATCTAGTTAAAATGCAATATATCTACTATACGACAAAACTCTGACTATGTAAGTTTCAATTTTATGGTTCAGAGGATAATATCACAAGTCCATAGTGACAAAATTATGACTTCTATAAAATGTATTTCTACTCAAAATTTTCACTCTCTTTGGCCTCAAACTCCAAGATTCTGCATGGAAATAATTATTAGGTTTCTTGTAGGAGTTATTTGATCAAATTCATGGTGTGTGGTCCCATCGAGCATGCTATTTGTGAACATAAGAATATAATAAGGGGAGATTAGTATTGTGTTAGTGTGTGAAACCAAATCAAAACACAAAACACACTAATGCTAACACCTTATGCCTATATCTTTAGGGAGCTTAGTAACAAATATTCATATGAAAACAACAACTAAAATATGAAAAACATTTCTTCACCTTCCTTAGAGCTTTCAAATGATTCGAAGAGTGGTTTGCTCAACTTGTTCTTCAAAGGTCTTTGACAATGGAGCTTTGGTTATTCTCCACCTCCTCTTGGTACCATTAGTTTTTTGGCTTTGGCTTGGTTTGGAATGGCTTGGCTCAATATTTGGGTATAACAACACTACATCAAGATATGGCTTGACGCTATTTGGGCATGCTAACTTTGGTTTGAGACAGATTTTAAAATCATTTGTGATGCCTTCTATTTATATATTTTCCTATTTAATCAAAATGAACCTGAAACATCCATCTCAAGATGAAGATGTATGGCTAAGAATCCATTCAATTTTTGAGGTTAACATCAATACATGCCTTCATAAAGATTTGGGATAAAGAGGCATTAATGAAATATGGGAGGGATTAATCAAATATTTGTTGCATTTATGGCCTAGAGATGTCTTCCTAAAAAGTGATGTCACTTGATGATGCATAAACTCATAATCAATTTCCAAATAAATATTCAACAAGTTTCATGGAATTCTTAATTAGGCTCATGATTTGAATTAATTAGATTTAAACATGATTAGTCAATTTTGATGCAAATCTTGGCATTTAGTTCTCAAATTAATCAAATTGATCAAAATGTTGTATTATTGACTTAAATTTTGATTATATTGGAATTGGAAGACGATGTTAGATGCATTGGAACTATTATGCCATTTAGGATGTTTCCAACACTAAATAACACATGCACATATCATGCACTTCTGAATTAGAGGAATTTAGTGGCTTAGAGCGTTAATTTGAATTTTTAGAATTTTAGTTCAAAATGATTCGAGAAGAACTAATAGTTTCATAAAATGCATTGCCTTATTTAATGATACTTTGGTAAAAATAGACACTTATATATGACAAATTCAAACCATTTAATGTGTTGTAGTGTTTTTAGGCCAAATTGTGATATCTGATAGAAATTGGTATGAAACTTGATTGGAGGTCATTGGTGGCCACTTTTAGGTATCTACAGTTTGCCCCTATTTGGGATGGCATTGCAAGCTCTAGGAATAGTAATGTCTTCTCAAATAATGAAAAGGTCCTATATGCCTACAACTTCAATGACAATGAATGAATTGTATGATTTCCCCTCAAGTGAATGGTTGGCACAAAGAGGTCAGCAAATAGTCGCTTGAAAAGAAAGAAGTGAGATGAGGGGACCAAACATATGAAGATGATGGGGTGAGAGCACAATGATTTTTAAAAATTAGTCAAAATCATTGACAATGCAAGTGGGATGGTGTACAATGGTTTGCCCAAAGGCGATTATAATCATTATACCCTGATAGTGGTAACATGGTATGATAACATAATGATTTGCCCAAAAGTAGTTATAATCATTGAGAATATGGAGTTACCCTAGTTAGGATAAACAAACAAGATAAAAGCATGCCCCTCTTTGGGTAAAATAAAGTAAATTTGGTGATAACACAATGATTTTCCTAAAGGCAGTGATAATCATTGAGAAATGTAGGTGGGATAATGTACAATGATTTGCCCATATATGATTGTAATCATTGGACACCAATTATGAAAAACATGATTTATTGGTTGATGATAGAAAAAATGATGTGGGTAACTTGATATAGAGGATAAAGATGAATTAGGACAACTTTTTGGTAGGGAGATGTTCATCTAAACTAATAAAGGTTGAAATTTATTCATTATTTAATTACTCTATATGGGATATGATTGGTATTGGATCAAAATGTGATCGATGTTGATGCTAAGGAGATGTTGATGCTTCTATTTTTGTGTACACTTGTCAAAGCTGATTTTTTCTATAGCACGTGACGGTAGACCTTATGATAGAACACTATGAGGACTGGGCCAAAAGATACATAAGAACTAACTCTCGAGATCTAATACTCAATAAAAACTAATACACTAATAATAAAAACCATGATGGTAATGTAGATGTATGAATATGGATGGATTAAAATATAAATACACAAGGAGTCACCCAATGAATGTGGATTTAGAATGAACCAAGGCAACATTACTAAAAGAAAATAAACAAGAAAGCGAATAAACAAACAAGCAAACATAAATCACACAAACAAATAAATAACTTTTAATAAATAGACAAAGATCCCAAAAATAAAAAGAAAAAGAAATCATCTAATAATGATGATGCCCTAGTAAGGAGGATTGGGGATAAATGACTAGGCTTAGATAGGGAAAATGTTTTTGGATTTTGAAATATTTGAATGTTTTTGGAATTTTGAGGTATCTTAACTAGTTATAGAATGACAAGATACCTAATCACAAAATGGTGAGAGATTTTGTCTTAGATTGCTCATAAAATGGTGAGATCAAATAGAAAGGGAATTGAGGTGACCTTAACATGAATTGAGCATGACCCATATGGTCCTGAAATGGCCTCAAGTCATAGTAATTTCATCCACACAAAAAGTGGGGAGAAACTTGATCAGGCCCCAATAAGTTCTTAAATCTAGCAAATGGCAAGTTAAATGGAAACAATAATGGTAAGGTGATTCATAAAAGCATGATAAACAAATGTTGCCCCTAGTTTCCCCATAGGTAATTATAACTAGGATACAATAGATTAGATAAATAATAGTAATTTGCCCATAGGCAGTTATAATTAGTAGCAAGACTGGTGAAAACTAATTTTCCCCAGTAGGTGATATAATCAGGATCACATAAACAAACTTGATATAAGACAGAAAATGAAAGATACCTTGCTAGATCAACGGTCACACTACTTTCATAGATTGTCATTATAAACATGAATTCGATTGGTTATTTAAACTTGATCGAAATACTCTAACAAAAAGTGTGGGAAGAACCAAAGTAACTAAGATCAAAATAGGATTGGATAGGATGACTAAAAATAGGCATTGGTCTAGATATGATTGATATGGTAAAATGAAATGGTCATGCTCTAAGATAATGACAGTTTGATATATTGGATAAGATGGTAAGAAGGTTGCCCCTAAGTGATGGGGTGATTGGATGGGTATGAGATAATGGCAAAAGGAATAGTAAATTAAAATGGCATGGTACATGTTTTTTGCTGATGATGGTTGTTTGCTTTTTATGTATTTGGTCTAGGTATGGTAGATGGCATATGATTTTGTTATTCTTACTGAAGTGGAGATTCATGTCCTGATCAACAAATGATTCAAATAGAATAATAAATCATGTAAATTTATATCCCACACCTCATATGATTAGTTACTCTATCAAGAACCTGTTGCAGATTTGGATGAAAATTATATTATTGTGATCCTTATTGGTCATTGTTTCTAACTCTTTTAAATGTCAAGACAAGGTATCCTTGTATCCTCTAAAAAGAAATGCATGCCCAGGGATGGTAAATAGGGATAAATGTTGGTTGATAGGTTTTTTGTGAAATGGATGGTGGATGATAATAGAATGAATGATGGTGGGGAAATAAATGAAGATCAAGATTTTTAGGTGCATATAATGTTGTTGATTCAAGATTTGACATAACTTTGGATGTGGCAGGGCTGAAGACTTTTCAATATTCTCTTGAAATGACTTATCACAAATGATTGGTTGAATAAAAACATCTTGGATTGATTGGTTCTCTTGGCCTTGGTTTTTAATGAGTTGAAAAATACTAGTTTTGAATAGAACTTTGTCTTCGAGTGATTGGTTTGGTTGAAAAGGTACTGATTAGCCTAGTTGAGGTATTGATTGGCTTGATTGGGGTTATGATATTATTGGATGAGGTTTGGATTGGATAGGGTATTATGGATCTTGACTGCTCACATGAGCCAAAGGATCAAGTCCTGGTATAGAAATGGTATGACATTGTAGAGCATGGTTGCTCACACAAGTGAAAGCATCCAAGTCTTCCTCATAAACCATATCATCCCAATCGAGGTTTGGAGTTGTATTTTAAATTGGTTCTTAACTTTGTTCCCCATATGGAGTATTGTAGGGAGAATAATAAAACTCCCTACAAATTATATCCCCATATGGGTTTCTAGTCAACTTTTATGTGGCCATTCTATCATAGGTTGTACTATACATGGCTCCATCATAAATGTAGATAGACATATCCTCATCAATGAATAAAGATCTGAAGATAAAAAGGCTTAGAGTTTTGTAAACTTTGAAACACTATGTCTAAAGGATAAATGGTTCAAACTTGGTCTAACTGGATCAAAAGGGGTGGAGTTGTATCTCTAAACAATGGTTTGATTGTGGAGCTATATCTCCAAAATGGTTTGTGCTAAGACTTGACAAAAAATAGTCTAATGTCAAATGTATAATGTCAAATGTCATATACACAAAAGGTTAAGTGTCTGAATAAAAAAAAACATGTCAAAGGTCTAGGTCAAAGTGTTCCAAACAAGGTCTAAACTAAGAAAGGGAAAAGATTCGTTAGGTCTTTTATCCAAATGCAGAGTCAAAAGCTAAGCTTAAAGAGATTGTGCTAGGACTTTTAGCCAAACGATGTCAAAAGCTAGGCTTGAAACAAAGGATTGATATGATTTGATTTAATCTAACAAGTTTGGAAATCACTTTAAAATAAATCTAACACATAGAATCATATATAAACATGATCAATTAGCATAATTCATAAGGCAAAAGACACCTAGAGAAAGGACTATGTTTTCCAAAATAAAATCACAAATAGTGATGATGATATGCTCTAAACAAACAAACAATAATTTTCAAAATTGGGTAATCAATTAAGCAAAGTTACTCAACCTAAAAGAGAAAGATTTGTGTATCGACCCTTGCGAAGTGAGGCATAAATAAAAATCAATCAATGTTTGAATCTATACTTTGACAAGGTTAATTTAAAACTCAATGTTTAAAATTAGGCTTTGATTGACCAAACAAGCTAGACAAGATTAGATGCATAACGGTGAAAAATAAGGATCCCAACTACATACATGACATGGTTTGAGACAATGGTATTTGAGACAAGGTAAACAAGTCTTGAAACAAATTGAGAATCATAACGATGTTAGTGTGCTCTAATGATGTGATCAATTTTGTTTTAAAGGCACAAGCTTGATAATGAGTTGGGTATCATAACAGTACTGATTTCAATCAAGTGACACACAGACAAATAAGTTTTAAAAAATTTGTAAGGCATAAGTGTGGTGTAAAAAGGCCAAAATAACACATATTTAATAAGGGAGTGGTGTATAAACAATCTTATTTTTGACCTGTTTATAAACAAACACATAATTTTTATTCTCAAAACACCAAGTAAGAAAAAGATAAGTGACCAAATGCAACTAAGCATAACGTCCTAGATCCTATCAAGGTGTGGCAAAGTGGGGTTGTCTAAAACTAATTAGATGGATCCTATGTGTAACAAATTTTATGTTATGCACAGAAGAAAAGCAACATGTCAATTGGGTCCATGTCATATGGCTTGTTGTAAAAAGGTCTTACCATTTTTACAACTACTACATCTGCCACTCACTCAGTGCAGTGTGATGTCCAACATAATCATATGTCCTGAGCTTAGCCTCTACTAACGGAGATGGTTTAACCACTCAAACTATCATCCCAATGAGGGGATACCAATTTATATACCCCCTCATATAGAGAGACGATGTCAGGAGATGCATCCCTTGGTCAAATCTTCCCAATAGAACTTATGGGAGGTGATTAAATCCCCCTACAAGCCAAAAATGCAAAAAAATAAAAAACTACGTAAAAGAGCTTTATGGTTGTTTCTAGATCACCCAAGACATGTGGGTCTTAGTGAAAGCCTTCACAACATCTCTTTTATGCCTTTGGACTAAGACATAAGTTTGCAATGAAGATGGCATTTTTGATCCCACAAGTTCCCTATAGGAGATGGGAGGAGAGAATAAATGCATAACTTCCTTTATGCACAAACAAATATAACTAAGCAAATGATAAACAACTTGCATAAAATAAAAACTTAGAAGTGAGTTTAATTTTAAAGCACTAGAATGAAATATTTGGGGGTGTTTTTTGGCCCCTTGGCCTTAAGTTGAAAAAACTTGTAAAGAACAACTACAAAATGATTCAAATAAACATCCTAAATTTTTATTTAAGCACCAACTACAATATTTTTATACTTTTTAAGCATCCAAAAGAGGTTTAAAAGACTTAATTAAGCATGATTTGATCACTTTTCAAGTAGGCTTTGCAAGAAAATTGTTAGAATGTTGTTTAGCTCAGAATTTTTTTGTGGATGAGATAAGTAAACTTGAAAAATGAGATCTCGAGTTTGCACAGTGTAGTATCGCAACTCCATAGTCCAATACCACAACTCTGTAAAACCACGATTGGATAATATGAAATCGTAACTCATGAGTTAGACAAAAAAAATGGACAAAATCAATACTCTATCAGACAATATCATAAATAACAGAGCAAACCCATAACTTAGAGAGTTGTGGTATTGTTGCTCAACCCCAACGACATAGGCTAATTTGTAAAAGTCTAACTACAATACCATGACTCAACTGATAATATTGTAACTTATAAAATCATAATATTAAAATATTGTGACTGTCGAGTCACAGTATTGCAATATCGCAACTTGACTTGCAGATAAAGAAATGTTAGTCTAGAAAGCTAATTAAAATGAAATATTGTTACTATAAGACAAAATTGTGACTGTGTCAATTATAGTTTTGTGGTCGAGAGGACAATATGGCAAGCCCATAGTGATAAAATTGTGACTTCAAGAAAATGGCTTTTTACTCAAAATTCTACATAAAAATGGTTAGTAGGTTACTTGTAGGAGCTATTTGATCAAATTAATGGGGTGTGGTCCCATCGGGAGTGCCATTTGTGACCATAGGAATTTGATAAGGGGATATTAGTATCAAGTTAGTATATGAAATCAAATCCAAAAACAAAACACACTAATGCTAACACCTTATGCCTAGATCTTTGGGGGATCTTAGTAACAAATATGCATATGAAAAAAATAACTAAAACATGAAAGAAATATTCCTTCACCTTCTTTGGAGCTTCCAAATGATTTGTAGAGTGGCTTACTCGGCTTGTGCTTCAAATGTCATTGACAATGGAACTTTGACTATTCTTCACCTCCTCTTAGCACTATTGGATTTATGGCTTTGGATTGGTTTGGAATGGCTTCGCTCAATATTTGG
Organism: Torreya grandis; assembly: GCA_037957365.1. Classification (NCBI taxonomy): domain Eukaryota; kingdom Viridiplantae; phylum Streptophyta; class Pinopsida; order Cupressales; family Taxaceae; genus Torreya; species Torreya grandis. Next base: position 440,753 of record JARHVA010000505.1, on the reverse strand, counting down.
GCATAATAAGAATACACCAATATATGGCTTGAATCTATTTGGACATGATAACTCTGGCTTGAGAGAGCTTTTAAAATCATTTGTGAGGCCTTCTATTTATAGATTTTCCCATTTGTTCAGAATGAACTTGAACCATCCATCTCAAGATGAAGATGTGTGCGTAAGAATCCATTAAATTTTGGAGGCTAAAATCAATAAATGAGCTCATAAATATTTGGGATAGAGAGGCATTAATGAAGCATGGGAGGGATTAATAAGATATTTGTTGCATTTATGGCCTAGGAATATATAAACTCATGATTAATTTCCAAATAAATATTTTAATCGTGTATTACAATTACATTTAAGATTTGTCTTGAGTGTATGGTGATCAGGTGTGCCAATAGTTTTGTGCTTGAGAACATCTTCTGTTTGGGAGGTAGAGCCACCTGAAATGCTCCTTATTGCGCTCACAACCGTTGGGTCAATTGGTTCATCTTCCTCTCTAGTGCCAATGTATATATCATACATACACAACCAACTAAACCACTATACCCTAATATGCATGGTTTTATTTTAATTTAAATAAATTTACCTCTATAATTGTGATGGGGCTAGTCCTCCCTTCAAGACTGGGCCCCTACTCTTTCTCTTGATCTTGCTCAGAGCTCATACTGCTTACTTGTTGGCATATATAATAGAATTAGGATAGGAAATAAATATGGCTAAAAGTTTCCATGGAAAAGAATGAAACACCTATGATTAATATTACTTTGTTGTGGAGATGTTTAGTGCATTGGTAAGCTTCTCCATTCATTACGAAGCATAAATAAGCAAGCAGAGAAAATTTGGTCGGTGTCATTGGAAGGTTGTTTTGTGCATTTAGGAGACGTAAGGGAAGGCCATGTTGAAGTTATATAATGGAATTAAGTGTGTTCGGATAAGCTCCTACAACATGTAAGTATATCAAACTCTACATGTTACAGCGTTTGCACAAATAATGACTCATATCTTTTCCCACTTCTTATAGTCATTAAGTATTAGGTATCTAAAAAAATTATTTTTAAGAAAAACTTAAGTAAATATCCAAAGAACTAAATTTCATGGTTGTATGATAATATTTACATTTTTTTATTGTAATATATAATTATTTTTTTTATATACCATATTAAATGTGAGATTTAAAGACAATATTATCCAAGACATAAGTGGAACTATCTAATCAGTCAATGAATCTTCTTTTTGAGGTGGTGGCCATCAATTTCCATACGATAAAGTTCAAGTTGCATAATATTTGTTTGTTTGTTTTTTTTTGGCAAAAAGTATTCTCTAGACAATGTATTTTCTTGTCGGCCATTAAGTACTCTTTTTTTTAAATATATATATATTTATATTGAAGAAATGCGTTACGTACTATTTTTAACAAACACACGCCCATGTGTGCGAACATTTCTAAGAGAGCCCGACAATTTAATTTGTACGAGTCTGAGGGATCAAATTCGACGGTCATCTTTATATGTTAAGATTGTGATCGTTCTTAAATTAATGTTATTTTGTATACAATATTTATTTCTCATTTTTATTTTCATAATTTTTATATAGAAATCATTTAAAATTTGTGGTTATTGTTTGTGCTGTAGGAAAAAGAATGTTTATTATGGTTATACATATTTCGTTAAATAATTAGCATGTAATTATTTAAAGAAATCGAATCCATTTATAATAATAAAGTGGAAAACATCTTCAATTCTACCACTAATAGATTGATTACAACATAATCATGGAGATAAATAAGAAAACAAATGTCTATAGGTCTCCGTCTGTATAAGACCATGTGCCCACAAGTTGATAGTATTTCTCTCACTTACAAACCAAGGAGAAATAAACTATACTATTTTGTCTTCTTTTGAGCATAAAATTATGTAGAAACATATGATTTTACCACGAGAAGGCCAAAGGCCTTTTACCGCGTTTGCCATTTTCAATTACCCCTGCATATATTTGTAGAAGCATATGATTACACAATAGAATGCAATTAACCTTGAACAGGGCTACGTTGGTTTTTACAAAAGAACAAAAACTTTAAAGAATGACTTTTTAATATAAAGACCCTATCAGTTTAGAGTTCGCTGAGTTCCAAATGAAGAAAGGACAAAATCTATATTAACATCTACAACGGCCCTCTAAGGTGAAATGTTAAATAATGGATGGCACCAAGTATTTATTGGGACTTGGATACTTCATCATGTGAAGCATTGAAAAAAGAGAAATTTGTTTCTCAAAGTGCACAAGAATTAAAAATAATTAAGCACATACAAGTTAGATCCCTTCTAGTCTATAGAATTAATTGAACACGAAAAATGCTTTCCTTGTATCATTTGAAATGTGAAATAATCAACATAAAGTAATTGAAATAAAGGAAATAAATGTTATGGATTTTAGATTGGAAAAAATATTCCTAGTCTAATAAAACTACAACCAATGTAAGAGGAAAAGTCAAAAATGCATGAGATGATCACATCCAACAACAAACACTGAAACCTAGTGATACCTGAAACCTTAAGTTTGGATTTCCAATGAAGTTACCAAATAGAATATAAATATGTTAAAAAAACTAAACCCCATAAATACCTAAGCCTTAAGTTTGGATTTCCAAGTGACTTCCACTAGATTTATCTTAATCCATAGGCTATCAAAAGAGTTTCCAAGTCTCACACATATGTTGAATTTAGAAAAGTTGATGGTGAACCTCAAAAAACATTTATCAACAAACCCTAACATTTCATCTTCAATACATAAGACAATGCACTATACATTTTTACTTGTTTCTGCCTCTGGTAATGTTGGATCATTTACCACATATTTATTTTCCCACCAATAAATCTCGATGATTGTAAATACCAATATACTCCACATATTCATTTACCAAGCTCATCATTCCTTTCAAAGATACTCCCCAACCATTTACATCTAGTCCCAAGTTTTTCCTTAGATGTAAAAAATAATTAATGGAACAACCAGAGAAAACCAAGGTATATTTGCACCCAGTCCAAAAGAGGATATAACTGTTTAGCCTCATCGATAGTGATAATTTGTCATGGCCATCAAAAAAGTTACTAGCATCATTCAATCAAATTATAACTAAAATTTATTATTAGCACTACATGAGAATGTTTTAAGGAAATATTTATTGATTTACAAGTGCAACAAGAAGAGAAAGGCAATTATGTCAATCTATGCCAGGGAAAAAGATGCCACAAACAAAGACCTCCCTATGGAATCATATCAATTGTGTGATGTGCACAGAAGTGTTATACTCAATTGTTCTTACTTAAATCACAACTATTTTGACCAAAACTAAATGACCAGAAAACTATGCAAAATGATGGCAATAAACCAAACTCTTTCTTGACCAACCTCATTCTTGCTTTCTTGGAATGAATATGCAAACCAATGACAAGAAACCCAACTCTATACAAATTTGAAAAGCATCAGAAGGACTAAAAAGAGTAATCAATTCCCTATGTAAGATTCCATGAATTGTAATTAAAGAATAGTTACACACAAACTTAAAAATTCATAAAATGGTGGACTACTTACTATTTGCATTGAAGTTAAACATATAGAAAAAATTATCTAGTGGAATAACCCAGAACAAATGAACTAAAACATGGCTATATATAACTCTGAATATCTTATATGGAAACATTTAGGAATAGTTGGTAGTGACCACGATGGATCATGATAAAAACAAGCCAAAAAATATCAAGAGTGTGCAATTTATTTCAAAATTCCAATTTTATTATTTGGCTCTTCATGGTAAATGCATTTGGGTTGTGGGTGTCGGGCATACAGGACTGAGGAAAGTTAAAACTTGAAACAACTAACCACTGACCAGTAACATAGACTATACAACAAAATAGTAGACTCCAAGTTACACTTACAGTCTAGAGGTGAATCGATATGCATTTATGAAAATAAATTAAAATCCTCTTCAGGGAAGGTACTGACAGCCAAGTAGCCAATAGCTTGTAGACAATTGCAATTTTCCAATTATAATTTTTCATGCTAAAAAATCAAAAATAATTCTAGCTTCTCACAGCTGTCATAACTCACTAAGTTAATCTAGAAGACTAAACTCCTCACATTCTACACAAGAGTAATAGCTCTCTGTATCACCAAATACAAAGGAGGACAGGGCATTAAATAGGTAAGTTGAGTGGTATGGTGACTTAACCAGACAACTTGAGTGCATGAGCTTTGCTACTATGAGTGGAGAAGGCACTAAAGGAACACTAGTGGTTTGGAGGACTTAGTGGTGCAAGCACTAAGGGGACCAAGTGTAATGGAGACCCCATCCACCCATTAAGTCACCCCATGTACTCATGTGTGCATGATTAAATCATGATGATGTCATAAATCACTTAATATACTTAATATCCACGTAAGTAAGGTGAATTATACAAGTGTAGTAAATACCTACACAAGCACCCCCTTAGGTATAGCTAGGTGGGTAGAAGAATTGGGTCTCGACAACTAGGCCTGACCAGGTATCCAAGTACAAAGCAATCTCTCACAAATTGGAGAAAAGGAGAAAACCTATAAGAAAAAAACTCCCCTTCCCCTCTCCTCCCGCCTAACCCCCCAAAGTGAGAAAAGAAGAAGAGGACACTAAAATACTTCTAGATGATGATGCTGAAGTAGTCAGTACTCCAATTATAGCTTGAAAGATGACCAAGGTTGATGATAAGATCCTTTGTATGAAGATTGTAGAAGCTCCATCTAATTGAACAATGTTTCTTCCCTTTGGCAAAGGAAGAACACAATTGGATATGTGACATAGATTTGGCAAGAACGTGCGTAGAAGTTAGAGGTAATAACACTGAAGCGAACTAGTCAAAAGAAGCACATGGAAGATTCATTGAAAGAATGCCCATGTGAAGTGTGGAACATGACTCACCAACTAAAGAAATAGAATCTACAAGAAAAGATGATCTACCAATGCTCTCAATGGATGTACTCTCATTGAAAACAATAGTGTCTTTTAAAGTGCTAAATTATGATGGTTCTAGAAAAGCAACATCCAGTATAGGAATGAATGTTAAATTTACAAGAAGATAACTAAGGTTTTGACAAAATATCATCCTGTAGTGGTGTCTCAACAGAAGGAAAAACATTGTCCACTTAGAATATACCATCACAAGAAATAGAAGTAGGAGGAAATAGTAAAATAGTCTTCAAAGAGATAATAAAAACTAGAGGAGTGTTATAAATCTCAGTATGATCTTAAAAAAACTCTAAAAAGTGATCCAAACTGTGGAGGGACACACTGTGTGCTCCACATGAAACGTGAATAAGTGACCATAGACACAATCAAAAGAGTCGACTCAATCATCATATTAACCTAGATCAATAGTAGGAATCTGTCCATATAAGAATGGCATAAGTTCATGATCTATGAGTGAATGTTTCATGTACACACGCCAAGAAGCATAATTTGTCTTTTGAAGAAGGACCACTAGTGTAGACTCAGCATTCCTCATTTGGTATCTCTCAAGTGGAGTCTACATGACTATAATTAAGAGTAATAGTACACGCTCTAGAGATGGACTTCAAACTACATCGAAAATGAGTCCAATCAAAGGAGATAAATCAGTACACAAGTGACAATGCACACTCAAATGGTTGTCAGGCTCTGTTGACAATGCATCTAAGAATGCAAGATCAATTTGTGCAAGCAATCAATAAATGGGCACATGTAACAACTATAAAAATATAATATAAGCATTCTAAAACATCACAACATAGAAACATGCATCATGATGCACCATTATACACTAAGTATATCTAAATATTTATACATATTAAGACACTCAAGTATGTAATGCACACAAGTATTCCATACTAAATACATTTAACTAACATTCATTCACATTATTAGTAGTGAGTCAGATAATTCATAAATTTGTTATGACTTTTCTTTCTAACGACTCATTTTCTTTTAGGAGACTATTCTAAAGGGTTATAGTTTATGATTCCTAAGAAATTTAATGACTTAATCAAATCATTTATTGAACTACATGTACAATACCTATATACGAGCACTTGTACATTATAATATGCACCACATATAGGTACCCTAATGCTATGCAAATTTTAAATCACAATTCAGTGTTTTTAAGCAAACCTACTAAGCCTCGAAATCAAGCCAATGAAGTAGTCATAAATACATGGAAACACACATTTCATACAACAACTAGAACACTTAAAACTTCATTTTTCCAAAACACAAAAAATCTAGTCTAGCATTGGTACAACATCAAGCATTCACTAAGTTTTTTTAAAATAATTATTTTAATTCAATTAATATTCCGCTCGAAGACTATAACAGTGAAAATACACCCCCATATTCTATGTATGTTATTTGGCACGTTATACCCTTTGTCAATGTGAATATCCAAAAACACATAACTTATCATAACATCAATTTACATGCGATAATTTTTATAAAACAAGTGATCATAGTATTCCGCAAATAAAGGAACAACTAATAAATAGCTAGTTATGAAAGAGGTGTAATACAATTACGTTGCAGTCAACAAAACTCCGCTACATTTTTCTTAAGTTTGGTTGCATTCATGGCTAACATCAAAAATATTTTTGAAGCATTCACAACATCAAGCGCGAGCGGTTACTGATCATTAAGTCTCGCTATTCAAATCACCTTTCATGACATCATTGTCATATCCAACCCAACTGCATCGCTTTTGACATCTACTATTGTCCTTTTAACATTCTCTCTCGCTACCATATTTTTTTCAAATCCATTAGTTTACAACCCTGTTTACATCATTTTTAGATAGGTTGTGTTTATTTGTTGCATCGTAGTCCTTCAACATCGATGGTTTGTTATAGGCCGTGATTGCATCTTTTCAAAGTCTTCGAATATTTTTGCTTTGAACTATTCAAGCGTTGAGAGGGTGCATTGTTACATTCTTTCATTATCACTTCTGGCTTTTCGTCATCCACATGACTTACCTTTGCATGCTTTGCAGATGCCACATGTGGGTAGGATATCTATAGTTAAACAAACTACTATCTATTTGATGGGCATGAATAAATATCAAAGTGTTGTCTATATTTCATCATTGACTACAATGTCACTTTATTCCACCTCAAAATATGGTATTGTGCCGCCTCAAGTGGCCGATCCATCTAGAAAACTATGCTTAAAAAAAAAAATTAGTGGAAGCTTAAAAAACATCAACTCCTACAGTGACCTCCCTTTTTGCTTATTACAGATTTTCAACTAAAACAACCTTTATTTAACCGATCATAATGACACCAAAAGTTCGTTGTATTTTATCGCATAATTATACGCTTTTAACGTAAAATAGTTCACTATATTCTATCCCTGAATAATTCGCTATATTGACTAATAGCTTTGCACAATAACATTAAAAAGAAGCTCAGAATTAACGGATTGAATAACTGCATAAGAATTTATGATCATAAATGAGTCGATGCACATGCATTGGGTAAAAATCGTTGCCTTTCCATACTAGATCACTGTTTATTTTTTATACACACGACTGATGTTTTAAAACACAGGTTTACTATAAATGGTATATATTTTGCCATAAAAGAATATAATTAGACTATGTTTAATATCTATGGAGGCAACGATTTAGAAAAATGGACGCTTTTGTATTAGATGATTTAAAATACTGGGCGATCTGGAATACATATAAGCTGCAGTTTGAAACTTTTCCTATGACTGAAAGAAAATTGGTAAAGCATCTTATGTAGCGACCTAAAAGAATGGTAAAGCCGAGACAACAATTGCACAGCAATTTTCTCAACCAATCATTCTATAGTTTGATAATAAGATGCCATCCTAGATGTTATGTAGGTAAACTCTCTGTCAATCATTAAATAATTAGGGTAGCTATAGTTTTAATTGAATTTAATCCACATGAAAGAATAATAACTTCCGGATGATAACTTCTGTGGCTGCTATCCTAAGAGTCTAACTCATAATATTTTTTACATGGTGCTCCACAAATTACAGCAGCTAAAAGATAACAGATTATCCAGTTATTATTTTATATATATATAAAATTCATGACATCGCCTACTTGACATGCTAAAAGTTCCCTTCCAATCTCCCTTCTCTCTCCTCTATTCCATGCCCTTTTCAGCTACCCCTTTCTCACTTTCAGATACTTATTATTGTCATCTTACCTCTTTTTAACTTTCCATCTACATAAAATAGATGTAGTTCTTCCTTATGTTTTAAAGATGATTTTTTTTTTTTTTAAAATGAATTATTCTTTTTTCAAGATAATTTCATTTTTTCATATTTTAATATGATATGTTGAATCTTTGTTTTTAATTAAATCAAATAAGCATCTAAATATATCTAAACAATTTAAATGATAAATTTTAAAATTCATAAATAACTTGTATTTAAAATTTTCTTTTGTTTAAATTGCTCCTACCATTATTAATAGAAAAACATAGTAAACACGCAAATGAATTTTTATTTAAAATTTTATTTGCTCAAGGAAACTACATAAACAACACTCCAAACAAGTACCAAGCACATCATAAACAATTATTTTTAAATGCATTTATACCATGACTAACTACTCTGGTGTGTGCAAGGTTTCACCAACGCTTTATCGACCTTCAACGTCTATATCTACATCATCCTCTCCAATGATGTTCTCCCTCCGACATGCTTAAGGGTTAAATTATCATGTTTCTACCTCACAACATACATGTAATTAGATCATATCACATGATAAATATAAAGTAATAATATAACTAAAACAATACATTAATATGCTTAAAATATATACACATACATTAACCAACTCATAGTAAGCAATCATGTATCATCATCAAAGAAAACAACATTATATTATTTCATGATAGTATAAATCTCAAACTTAATCATACATATAAATCAATATCATATGTGTCTACTATAAATTTTCATTAATAGTTTCTCAAGTTTGTTTGATGAAGAATCAAGGTGTAACATCCTTCCCCCCAAAACTAGTCATCACTTTCGACGACTCTTATTCAAACATAAGTTTTGAATTAAAACATTATTTAGCTAAACAATAACATGGTATACAATATCAATTCATGCACATAAATAGAAAATTACCTGTGCAACTCACAATAGTTCCTTCAAATTGCATTATTCCCAGTTTATTGGTCCCACAAGACCCTTCTCTATGACATCTCAATGTTATGCAAATAAGGTTTGTTCTCATCCTGATCACTCTAGGGTTCAGAACTATCAAGACAAGCCTATATACTAAGGATTGACCAATTCTATTTCATTGAAGGGTTGCACATATCTCAGTGAAAGTTTCACTGACTTACCAAGAGCACATAAGATCATCATAAAAGTCAAAATAATTGACCAGGGATAGTTCCAATTTTTTTTCTTGCCCTCAATACATATCTCTATCTTGGAAAGTGTTTTTCTCATTCTAGAGAAAAATAAGTAGGTAACCTAGCAAGACATACATAGGTAAAGGATCACACCATCCTTTCAACCTTATAAGGGAACAAAAAAAACAATTTCTCCCTGCTTACTTGACTAGAATGCAACAAGATGAAAGTATATCTCAATCCATAGATTGACAAGGGGTTTCAAACCTCCTATACCCACTCATTTTCGATGAAAGGTATAAAAATATATCTTCAAACATCATGTTTTAATCCAAAAAAAAGAATAACACCAGTCTAATCAAGGGTATATAATATCATTATAATCAACTTATAAATTTAATTTATACTTCAAGGTTTGCCACTCCTTGTGGTCTTAATCATAAGTTAGATAAAATAGTGACTCTTAAAGAGTCATAAGTGAAAAGTAGAGATCTATCATCTTAAAAGTTATAAATACCCTCACCAGATAAAGGAAAACACCGCAATCTCATTATTGCCAAAATACTTCCTACTTACCAAATATGTAAGTACAATATTTCAATCTAATTTCTTAATTTGAAGAAACAAAATACTAAGCAAAAAGATGTATCCATCCATCCAATCTAATAAATTCTCTCTCAAGAAAATTATAAAACATTATCCCACCAATTTCAAGGGAGTAAGGTCAAACATCATTAAAAAAAAAGTTCTCATTTAAGAGAACACTAAAATCCATAACATGCAAATAAGATTTCTCTCAATAGCATCATAATAATGTCAAAGGAGAATGAGATAAATACAAACTCATATCTAAGCTAACTAAGAGAGATGACACTCATTTCTAATCCACGTCGCTTAAGGGTGCCAACCAAAACAAGTTCCTCACACATAGGAATTCTTAACCAAGACATCCACACTTTTCTATAATAAAATTCCCACCACATTAGGTGCTACCAAAACTGAAAATAGTCTTATAAGATTTTCCATTTCTAGGATTTATGAGTATGAGACACAAACTAAACATATATTTGCAAATGACATGCATCCCATGCATAATAGACACGGCACAAAACTCAAATGGGGAAGGTGACTTGATTAGAAAGAAAGGATGTAATCATACTAGAGGTGTTCGATATAAGTGACCAAACCATGGTAGAAATCCTTTGTTCATAAATCATGAATTACGCTATAAAGTTGCCTACCCAAACCTTGAATACAACCATCACTATTAGAAAACTTGTTAAGGCATCCTCTAAACAATTCAATGTTAGGATTTAATAACATTATTAATTATTTGTTATACAGGTTTAAGTATTTTCAACCTATTATAACATGTTAGTAGGTATGCTATAGAAAATATATTCGTGTAATATTTGTTGTTACCCGTGACTATTCTAGGTAATTTGATCCTATTTTCTAGAAGGTTATTGTGTTACCTCTATGGCTATATAATAACTTTTGTTTTCTATCAAAAATATATGAAAATAATATAATCTATTTTTTTGTGTGTGTAATTTTTATTCAGCTCATTAATTTGCCAACAGTTTGGTATTAGAGTTGATATTTTATTTAATGGTAGAGCTATGTTATAGTAAAGTTCTGTTAGGCATGGTCACTCTGTCGTTATTCTTTAATTTGATGTGTATTTTTATTTTATCAGTTGTGTACATATAAGACATTGCATCTTTTAGATTCGGTCTCTTCCTCATGTCGTACATCCAACACAATTTTTGTGTGACTCATATTCTTTTCTTTCTTGGCTCTCCACATTTATTTTTTGCACTCTTACTAGGCATCTGATTAGAATTTTGTAACATGATTTGAAGGCCTAGAACATTGTTTGATTGGTCTAAGTCTATTTTTAGGCATAAAATTGAGATATATATATCTATGATTGTTGTGTTATACATGCAGCTTGGCATTGGATCTTTTTCCATACAGCGCATGCATTCATCATACCTTTCAACCCACATATAGATGGCAAACACCAAATGTATCAGCATGCTATCATGTCACCCTAATTATAGTTCATGTTCCACGTGGAAATGAAGTCTATGCATTTCCAAATTTAACCACGAGTTAATGCATGCAACTGCATACACTACCAGGATTGGTTGTAATAGATGTGGTTTGATAGCATTTAGATTATTTTTGGTCTTTAAATTTAGTTTGAACTTTTTTCATTTTCTTGGGTATAGCTGATATCTATGTTTAATAGTTTTTATTTCCTTCATATTTGTAATAAAGTGAGTCAAGTCAATTATTAATTTAGTTCAAATTTCATTTATTATTATTATTATTATTATTATTATTATTATTATTATTATTATTATTATTATTATTATTATTATTATTATTGAGTTTATCAGCAACTCAAACATTAGAATTATTTTGACAATACTCAAAGTGTCAAAGTCAGTAGTTAAGTTTTGTCAATATTGTCAAAAATATCTTGCACAAATGCATTATCAGGGAAACTTGATGTCCTAAGTCTTTAGGAGAATTTTGTCCTAAAAAAATGTAAGGGTTGATGTTCAAAGCCATGTGTGTTGAGTCAAGCAACTTCATTAACTGAAGGCATGAGGATACACAAAGGTTGGAGGACAATTGGCATCCTCTCAGGGGTCACCTATGATGGGGTCACATCATTGCTATGGTGACATTTTGTGTGGTGTGTTATTTTCAGCATAGTGTGTTTTTCTCTTTTTTTCATTGTGGTGTGGTTTACATCAAATCGACTATGTCAAAAATGATCACCAGTGGCAGTGGTAAATATCAAAAACACTGTGCGAGATAAAGTGGAAATGATTGTGTATAAAGGCTATAAAAGGTGATGAAGACTTAATCCTCATTTTTTCTACATTTTATTGTTTTTAATGAAATATTAAGCATATTTTTCCAGTTTAGTACTTCTTGACGAAGAACATCATGTGGAGCAAAGCACTAAAGTAGCGCTTGGTTCTTGTAAAAGGGTTTGTGTAAATATGAGAAACCACTAAAGTGGTCAAAACCTCCTACCACCTCCAGGTTCATGGTCAACCTTCCATAAAAAATCATATGAATTTATGGTAATCTAAGAAACCATCAAAGGTGTTAAGTAGAGAGATGTAATCCTGTCACTTCCATATTTATTTTAGTCATGTAAGGAAAAACCAAGGTGCCACCAAGACCATGAAGCCACAAAGATAATATGCTAGCTCAGAGGTGAGTAGAATACACAAAGAGTAAAACTTTTTAACATGTTTGAATTAAGGGGATGCTAAGAATTAATAATGATAAGGGGGTGAATGTTAAGATTTAATAACATTATTAATTATTTTTTATATAGGTTTAAATATTTTAAATCAATTATAGCATGTTAGTAGGTTTGTTATAGGAAATATATTCTCGTAAGATTTATTGTTACCCAGGACTATTATGGATAATTTGATCTTATTTTATTGGAGGTTATTGTGCTACCTCCATGGCTATATAATAGACTTTATTTTGTACCAAAATATATGAAAATGATATAATTTATTTTTTCTGTGTGAAATTTTTATTCAACTCTCTAATTTATCAACACTCAAAAGGGTATGAGTGCTCATAAGGGCACACACTCAATTTTTGTCATACATATTATATGAATGTCTTATATCAATAATGGTCACTATGTTGTACAGAAAGATCTATCAAGCCTCAAAACTTCAATTATGTTGTAACATGGTTCCACACTGAGGCACTACAAATCAAAAATATCAGTGCAATACTTCATGCCACTAGGTTTACACCGGTGAATAAAAAGACAAAAATTTTAATGGACTCATTAGGTCCTAGAGTTAGAGCTATGGACATGATCCCACATGTAACAACTTCGCTAGGTTCGACATAGAAATATGTGATTTTTAAAAAAAATTTAAACATATATAAAAAATATAAATTAGTCCATAAAAATAGACAAAGACCATAATAAATATACAAGGTGTTAATAGAAACAAGCATAATACATCAAACAATATGATCTTTAATATATTGGGAGTACATGCCACAATGCGAATATAGAAAGTGATCACATTAACTCTACTACAACTGTAACAACCCTACAACCACTGTTGTCCAAGTATAATAACAAGTAATTACAACTCTTTATGACATTATTAAATATTAAATACAATATAATACAATACACATATAAGATACATAGCTCTCTCAGAGCATAGTTCCTGACTTCAAGTATCTGTGGCAATATCAAGTGTAATCTCGATAAGTAGTATTGTTATGGAGAGAGAGAGCATCATCTGAGCAAGTTTACATATCAAACACAAACCAATGATCCCCCACACTAATTTCATCAAAAAATAGTCATCTCTTTATGGATGAATAGATAGTGATGGCACGAGAATCTATAGAGACAAGCAAGTACCCATGTGTTATATGATTCTAAACTAAACATGCAGTGTATTATAAAAAATTATTCTATTGCAAGATATCGCACAACCATGTGAATCATACTCATGAAATGATAATGCCTCACTCAACATAATCTAGACCAAAATTTTAGAAATAATAAATATTAATGATCTAGATCAATCAACTTCATACACATCACTTGATCGAACTGCCTTCATTTGACATTGTGAGACTAGTAAGCTAGTGAAGTCTATCTTACTCCATATCAATAATTTAGATTGGTTAAATACAATTCAACCACAAGATTTATTTAATTTACATCCTACTTAGTATATACATCATATAATATGTTAAATATATGAGTAACTAAAGCATACATTTATTTCATCAAATATATGAATAAATCTCACATTCATTATATTCTATACTATAAATAATGACTATAGTTTATATCATTCAGGTATATACATCCATATCAATAATTTAGATTGGTTAAATACAATTCAACCATAAGATTTATTTAATTTACATCCTACTTAGTATATACATCATATAACATATTAAATATATGAGTAATCAATGCATACATTTATTTCATCAAATATATGAATGAATCTTACATTAATTTTATTATATACTATAAATAATGACTATAGTTTATACCATTCAGGGATATACATATTCAACTATAGATTTTAACTACTATAATTTATTTCTAAACATACTACACTATGATAAACTATATTATCATATTATGATATTCTAAGATATAACTACTAGTTTTTTCAAAAATAATTGTCATATAAAGTAGTTTTAAAGTCATGAAAACATAAGAAATCATACAAGTAAATATATATAACGAAACAAGTCATAGTTACCATGAAATATATTAACACACAAACACAACATTCTTTAAAATATCAAAAGTTGCATGTACGTATACACAAAGTCTTACCAACTGATACAAAACATATTATCCATAACAACAACCAACATGTATACAGTAAAACAATCAAAAATAGAAATGAGTTTAGGCATAATAATTAAAGTATGTATAATTCAAGTACAACATACTTTTATACTGTAGTATCATATGATATCCCATACTATCATAGGTTCCCAATAACATATAATCCAAACATATGATTTCAAGAATCAAACGATCCATGCAGATAATAAAAAATAAATAACATATAATTATACCCCCTAGATATATCTTAAATTAAACTGCATACATGCTTCCCAAATCATCACAACATATAAACATGCATCATGATGCACCATTATACACTAAGTATAACTAAACATTTATACATATTAACACACTCATAGTATGTAATGCACACAAGTATTCTATACTAAATACATTTGACTAATAGTCATTCATATTATTAGTAGTGAGTTAGAGAATTCATAAATCTATTATGACTTTTCATTCTAATGACTCATTTGATTCTAGGAGATTATTCCAAAAGATTATAGTTCATGAGTCCTAATAAAATTAATGATTTAATCAAATAATCTATTAAACTACAAATATAATCTCTATATACAAGCACTTGTACATCATAATATGCACCACATATAAGTATCCTAAAGCCATGTAGTTTCTAAACCATTGTTTAATGTTTTTACATAAAACTACTAAGCCTTGAAATCAAACTAATGAAGTAGTCATAAATAAATATAAACACACATTACATATAATAACTAGAACACTCTGAACTTTATTTTTTCAAAGCACAATAAATATAGTTTATCATTGGTACAACATCAAGAATTTGCTAAGTTTCTCTTCAATTATTCTTTTAATTCAGTTAATATTTCACTCGAAGACTATAATTGTAAAAATATACCCCCAAATTCTAGGTATGTTATATGATTCATTACACCATTTCTCAAAACATTTTGTGAATATCCAAAAACACATAACTTGTCATAACATCAATTTTCATGTGATTTTTTTTATATAATAAGTGATCATAATATTCCGTAAATAAAGGCACAACTAATAAATATCTAGTTATGAAAGAGGTGTAATAGAGTCACGTTGTAGTCAACAAGGCTCCACTACATTTTTATATAAGTTTGGTTGCATTCATGGATAACATCAAAGTATTTTTTTAGCATTCATAATGATGCAGGAAAAATAGGTCAATCATTCAGAGGCCATAACTTTTGACTTGTAGCTCCATTTAAGCTCTTCCACATGTCAAAACGATTGTCTTGAAAATTTTAGTAAATAAATCAAAAGGAAAGTCACAATTTCAAAATTTTTATATGAAAAATACTATGGGTGTTTTAGATTTGGTATAACTATCAATTGCAGCCCGCATTAGTGATGGTGCAGAAATGTTTGCAGAACATATGTAGCAATTACAAGGAGTAAGAAGAAAATTACAAAAAAGTAATGAAAAATATAAAGCAACAGTAGACGTCAAAAGAATATCAAAGGTATTTTAAGGAGAGCTGGTAATCGTTTACTTGAGGAAATAAATATTTCCAAAAGGCACGTACAACAAGTTGAAGTACAAGACAATTGGACTATGCAGAATTGTGAAGAAAATCAATGACAATGCTTATGAGATGAGTTTGTCACAAAATTTTGATCTCTCTAGTATTTAATGTTTTAAAGTTATATGAATTTCATGATGAATATGGTGAAAATGCTGAAGATGAATAAATAAATTGGTAGCAGTATGTTCTAAAGAAGAAGGAAAAACTAGTGCAAGTTTTGGTTATGAAGATAGTGAGCACAAGGCAAGGGAATTATAACAGGTATTTGGTGCAGTGGAAATGACTGAAGACAGAAAAAAATACTTAGATTATAGAATGAGAGTTGAATAAGATTGATAAATAAAAATGGTAGCAGTATAATCAAGCCAAATCACAAGGGCTAAGTTGTTTTCAACTAGAGGAGAATGATGCAGAAAAAATAGGTCAATCTTTTGGAGGTCATAACTTTTGATCCATAGATCTGTTTGAGCTCTTCCACATGCCAAAACGACTGTATTAAAATTTTTGATGATTTCCTAAAACTCTCTTTCCACTTAGAGCTTATTTATATAATTTTTTAAGGCCATACGTGATCATTTGAGGGTCTAAAATTACCATTTAATGATTTTTTTGAAAATTTTCTATTTTTAAAAATTAGATATTTTTAGGTCCGGACGTCAACTTTAATTGGATTTAGTTCTATAAGTTAATTTTAGCATTTAAAATATTTTGAGATATTTTTAAAGCTGCACGTGCTTGCATGCAAAATTTACTATAAATAGCTGCTGCTAAAAATAGATATTTTTTTATATTTTAGTTTTTTGGAATTTTTGCAAATCAACTCTAAATTTTGAATTGAGGCCTATTTAATCATGGTTTGGGTTTTTAATTATTTCAATTCATTTAATGTGAATCAATACAAATTATTGTTTTCAAAAACTTTACCTATTAATAATTTATTATCTCAATAATTTTCATATTCATTACACAACATCAAATATAAAAAATTATTGATAATTAAATCTCTCCATTCAAATCACTTTTGACAACATCATCACCAGATCCAACCCAAATCCATAGCTATTGACGTCTGCTATTGTCCTTTTTACATTCTCTCTCTATACCATATTTTTTCACAGCCTATAGTTTACAACATTGTTTACATCATTTTTAGATAGGCTGGTTTATTTGTGGCATCGTAGTCCTTCAACACTGATGGTTTGTTGTAGGTCATGATTGCATATATTCAAAGTCTTTGAATATTTTTTCTTTGAAATATTCAAGCATTGGAAGGGTGCATTATTACTCTCTTTCATTGTCACTTCTGGCTTTTCATCGTCTACATGACTCACCTTTGCGTTCTTTGCAAATATCACATGTAGGTTGGATATCTATAGTCAAACAAATTACCATATATTTTATGGACATGAATAAACAACTAAGTAGTCGCCTTTACTTCATCGTTGATTACAATGCCACTTTATTCCACCTCAAAACATGGCCCTGTGTTGCTTCAAATGGCCCATCCATATAGAAACTATGCTAAAAGAAAATGTTTAGCATAAGCTTTAAAAAATAAACTTCTACAGTGACGTCCCTTTTGCTTATTAAAAATTTTAAACTAAAAAAACATTTATTTAATTGATAATAATGACACCAAAAGTTCATTATATTTTATCGCATAATAATATGATTTTAACATAGAATAGTTCCCTATATTCTATCCCTGAATAATTCACTATATTCACTGACAGATGTGCACAATAACACTAAAAAGTAGCTCAAAATTAATGGATTGAATCACTGCATAAGAATATATCATCATAAATGAATCGCTACACATGCAGTGGGTAAGAATCGTTGACTTTCCATACTAGATCATTGTTTATTTTTTATACACAGGACTGATGTTTTAAAACATAAGTTCTTTGCAAATCGTATCTACTTTAGCATAAAAGAATATAAGTAGACTCTGTTTAATATCTATAGAGGTAGCGATTTATAAAATTGAGTGCTTTTCTATTAGATGATTTAAAATACTGGGCAATTTGGAATATATATATATATAAGCTGTAGTTTGAAACTTTCCTTATGTTTTAAAGAAAATTGCTAAAGTGTCTTATCTAGCGACCTAAAAGAGTGGTAAAGGACAGACAATAATTGCACAGTGATTTTCTTAACCAATCATTCTACAGTTTGACGATAAGATGTCATCCTATATGATATGTAGTTAAATTCTTTGTCAATCCTAAGATAATTAGGGTAGATATACTTTTAATGGAATTTGGTTCACATGAAAGAATAATAACTTTCGAATGATAACTTCTCTGATTGCTATCTTAAGATTTTAACTTATAATTTTTCTTACATGGTGCTCTACAAATTCCAGTAGCTAAAAGATAACAACAACAAAATAACAACAACAACAACAACAACAACAACAACAACAACAACAACACCTACTTGGCATGCTTAAAGCTCCTTTCCATGCTCTCTTCTCTTTCCTCTATTCCATGCCCTTTTCAACTATCCCTTTCTCACTTTTAGATACTTATTATTGTCATCTTACCTCTATTTAATCTTCCACCTACATAAAATAGATGCAGGGCTTCCTTATGCTTTAAGATTATTTTTAATTTAATTTTATTTAATTTTATTATTTTTATGAATTATTTTTTTTTTTAAGATAGTTCTTTTTTTTCATTTTTTAATATAAAATGTCCAATCTCATGTTCTAATTATATCAAATTAGCATCTAAATATATCTAAGTAATTTAAATGACAAATTTCAAATTCATAAAAAAATCGTATTTAAAATTTACCTTTGCTAAAATTGTTCTCACCATTATTCATGGAAAAAAATAGTAAACACACAAAGGAAATCACTTCTTAAATTTTACCTACTCAGATAAACTACAGAAACAAAACTCTAAATAAGTATCAAGCACATCATAAGCAATTATTTTTAAATTCATTTCTACCATGAATAACTACTATGATGTGTGCAAGGTTTAACCAGCTCTCCATCAACCTTTGACATCTCTATCTACATCACCTTCTGCAATGATGTTTTCCCTCTAACACATTCAAGGGTTGAATTATCCTATATCCACCTCATAACACAGATAATTATATCATATCACATGATAAACATAAATCAATAATATAATTGAAATAATATATTAATATGTTTAAAATGTACCCACATACATTAACTAACTCATAGTAAACAATCATGTATCATCATCTAACTAAGAAACATACTATTATCTCATAATAGTATAAATCTTAAGCTTAGTCAGAATATAAATCAATATCATGTGTCTACTATAAATATCCATAAATAGTCTAACAAGTTTGCTTGTTAAAGAATCAGGATGTAACATGAAAATAAGAGAGAAGGCAAGGTCTATAACAATCTTCTCAAGATGATTAGTAGTGACCCCATGTTTACAATTATAAATCATGTTTAACGAATGAGTAATTTGTGCTTATGATCGAGTACTAGTGCATGCTCCCAGTATGGACATCAGAGTTAACCAAAATAGGTCGACATAAATGAGAGCAATCAGTGCACAAGGGAAAAATCATGTCTCAGCGAATGGATGTCAGACTTTAATGATAATGCATCCATAAATGTGAGCAATTAGTGCAATAACCAATAAATTTTTACAAGTAAAAAGTGCAAACAGACCAAATAATAGGACATTGGATTTTATCGATAATGCATCTGAATGAGTATAAATGTGAAAAATAATAATGCTATAGTATGCCACAAATAACACCATCAATGTGTAAAGCTTGATAGAATAAGCACTTTAAAAAATAACACCTCAAAATGAGCTACGAATGGAAAGTTATGTGAGAAAGAAGATTTGGAAGGCAGACCAAATAATAGGACATTGGATTTTATCGATAATGCATCTGAATGAGTATAAATGTGAAAAATAATAATGCTATAGTATGCCACAAATAACACCATCAATGTGTAGATCTTAATAAAATAAGCACTTTAAACAATAACACCTCAAAATGAGCTACGAATGGAAAGTTATGTGAGAAAGAAGATTTAGAAGGAAATATAATAGATTACATTTGATGGTATCAAAAACATCACACATACAATAGAAAATATATTGTCTTAAATTTGACAGCCTCGATAATGTCATGTTGTAATTTTATGCATGGGAAGGACAAACAAAAACCCATATTTTTATAGAAATTCGTGTAACTTCACCAAAAACTAATTAAGACCCATTTGAGAATTTCAAAAACTCACAAAATCTGAGCAATTAGTTTTTCATACTAACACCTATTGACATAAGTTTTGAATTAAAATGTGAATGATTCCTTCAAGTTAAAAAATGACCATACAAGTACAAAAATCAACAAGATAGAAAAATATGGCATCCTAGCTATGTTGGGGCTACAATAATAAAGTTTTACAATCCTAAATATACTCAAAATTTCAAATAAACAATAGAATAAAAATGGTGTTCATTTTACCAGCCCTCTAATCTGATACCATGTGAGAATCATCTAGAATCAGATATCCAAGACCAGTGATTGTAGAGCAAACACACATAATTATTGAAGCTAGAAATCAAAATTGAGTAGAAACTATAATATAATGTATGTAGAATTGGAGGTGTATAAAGCATGGGTTACACACAACTCATAACTCTATCACTCAAAGTTGTCATAACTCACTAAGCTAATCTAGCAAACTAGAGTCCTCATAGTCTACACAAGAGTAATAGCTCTCTGGTTCACCAAATACAAAGGAGGACAAGATGTTAAATATGTATGTTGAGTGGTATGGTGGCTCAACCAGAGAACTTGAATGTGTGGGCTCCATCACTATGAGTAGAGAGGGAACTAAGGGAACAATAGTGGGTTGCAGGCCTTAGTGGTGGAATCAAAAGGTGACCAAGTGGAATGGAAACCCCATCCACCTACTAAGTGATCCCATGCACTCATATGTACATGATGACATCATGATGATGTCATAAATTAAATAATAGATCTAATATCCACCTAAACAAGGTGAATTATACAAGTTTAGTAAATACCTATGCCAACATCTATTGTTTAGTATCACCCTGTAGGCATTATTCTATAAAATGTGTGTTTTGTAATTTTGAATGTCATATTGACAATCTTGATAAAAATTTTCCCATCTGTTAATACATTCAAAAATATTTTTTGACTATATTTTACGGGTAAAGAGGTAAAAATTTCCTAAATGACTATCAAATTTAACCCCTAGGTGTGACTAAATATGTGGGATGGAAATTAATCTCTTCGCCTCTAACATAGAGGTTTCTTTTATTTGTATGGATTCTTCCTATCTAAATCATTACTTCTAACACTACCTTTGACACATGACATTTAAATAGAACACACTAAATATAGTCTAATCTCTATTTTGAAATATTAATCTCATTTCTAATATTTTCATTAATGGGTCTAAGGAGAGGAATCAATACCTTCCACTTTAAGTTGGTCACTTAATAAATATGTTTTATAGACATCAATTAATGTATGAACAATGTTTATCAGAAAATTTAAGTAGAGAGAAATTCACATTTTTTCATTTGGTGTGCTTAAGTAGAGGGAAAGTTGTATTTTAAATAGATTTAAAATTGAAAATTTTAAATACATTACAAAATAAGTGTGACCAATACATATGTTTTGGGTATCTTATACTTGTGAAGGTAATGTTTCATCACATGAGTGGCCCCTTAGACTACTATATAGTCAAAGTTTTACAATCACATATAAATTGTACACACTTTTGACTATTTTCCTCATTAGCTCTTTTACTCCCAAGGACTATTTCATGTATTGTTACCCACCAAAATATTTCCTCTTCTCCTCTACTATTTGATAAGCTTTTATTTAAAATTGGGCAATAGGGAAGGGGATCCAATACTTTAGAATAGTTATTGATAGGAAAAGTGTCAATCGTTGAAAAAAATTAATTTGAAAAGTATGTGTACAATTTTTATGTGATTTTACAAATTTGACCAAATAGTAGTGCAAAGTAGTTGATCACATGATGACACATAATACTCAAAAGTATAAGATAATCAATGCAAATGTCTTGGTCACACTTATTTTCTAATGTATTTCAAATTTTCTATTGTAAATCAATTCAAAATATGGGTTTCCCTCCATTTAAACACTTCAAACACAAAATGTGACTTTATATCCAATTGAACAAGTTCAAATGGTCATTATTTGTATATCAAATGATGCACATAAAATGTATTTATTACGTGGTCAAGCTAGAGTGCACGAGTATTACATCCTTTCCCATAACAATATACCAATTTCCATGACTCGGTCGATCTCTATAGTTTTTCCTCTTATGTGTTTCTTACATAAAATATTTAATTATGTTGAAGGCGTATATACAATAGGAAAAGCTTTAATTTCAATCTTGACCAATGGATAGCAATATTATTACACATGGTAAGTTTTAGGAATGAGAAATAAGACCATTCCAAGCCCAACAATTTGAAGCATTCACAACAAAGACATCAAAACAAGGTTACAAATATGATATGAAAATAAAATACAAATCATATATTATTCAGAATAAGACATGTCAATACAAAGGAGAACCCTTGCATAAGTAGGCAAGACAAAATAAAAAAACTAGCCTAACTAATCAATGTGGGATAAATCCTCACATAGAAAAAAATAGGAAAAGACAAAAAAGCTATCTAGAACTTGGTAAACATGATAAATATATTCTAACAACCCTGACCCTACCCTCCCCTCTCAAGTGAAGTTAAGGAATACCAATAAAAAAAATGATATAGTGAAATAACCAATGTATAAGTCTCGACAACTAGGCATGATAGGGTATTCATGTATAATATATAGAAGTTATTATATTAATTTAATACCCTAAGGTGGTGCAACAACAAATTGAAATGAAGAAGGAAGATGTCCTCACGAACACCCCCAAGAATTTTTTTTGAAACACCAAGTATGCCACACAAGTCAAGAAAATGAGGTGATGCAAAAGTCTTCATGAAGATGTCAGCAACCTACTTCTAAGTTCAAAATATACTCCAAGCTAAGAACTCCATCCTGAATGTGTTAATGAATGAAGTGCATATTTACCTCAATGTGCTTGGTCTGCTGGTGGTCAACTGGTTTGCGAGATATGTGAATTTTCCTCTTGTTCTCACACCAAAGCACATTAGGTGAATCCTCTATGAAGCCAAAAAATTTCAATAACTGATGAAACCAAAGAACTCACAGACTCATTGTAACCGATGCCCTATACTTAGCCTTTATAGATAAAAGTGCAATAGCCTATTATTTCTTATATGCCCAATTAATAGGTGAATAACTAAGACAAAATATGTAGCTAGAAGTGGAATGCCTATCACTAAAAGACCCTGTCCAATCTAAATCAGTGTACCCAATCAACTGAGTAGAACCCCTAGTGTAGTGTAATCCAAAATATGTAGTGTCTCGTAGATATTGTAAAATTCTCTTGGTAGCCTACCAATGACTGTCATGAGGAGAATGTGCAAACCTAGATACAAACCCAACTGTAAATGAAATGTTGGGATAAATATGAGTCAAATACATAAGAGTGCCAGCCATCTGTCTGAACAATGTAGGATCATGAAGAGAAGTAGTGTAGGTAAAAGTGAGAGTGACTCCAAACTGAAAAGGGGAGGGACTTGGCTTGCAATCAACCATGCCAAAACATTGAAGAAGATCAATGGTGTACTTCTACTAAATCCAATGAATCCCTAATTTTGATTGAGAAATATGCAAACCAAGGAATAAGTGAAAAAGATTGAGATTTGTCATATCAAATTGTGTTGAAAGTCCTTATTGAATACCCTAAATCTGAGAAAAGGAGCTGCCTGTGAGAAGCAGATCATCAACATACAAGACCAGTATAATAATGTAATCTCAATCATTTGAATATAATTTATGGGATGGGAGTGGCAATGAACAAATCTAGTATAGAGAAGAAAAGAATTCATATTCTCATACCAAGTCTGATGGGCCTATTTGAGACCATAAAGAGACCTCCTACATTGAATAATAAGAGAATAATCATGAACAAAACCAACATGATACTCCATATAGATTTTCTCCTATAAATATCCATGTAAGAAGGCATTCTTAATGTCTATCTATTACACTGTTGAACCCTATGATGCAGCAAGAGAAAGTATAAGGCGAACATAATTCATCTTTGTAATGGGTGAAAAACACATAGAGTAATCAATACCTTTGAATTGATAGAACCCCTTTGCAACAAGACGAATCTTATACTTATCAATGGACCCATCAATTGCATACTTGGTGTGGTATACCTTCTTGCACCTAACCAAATTTCTTCTTTTATGAAGAGAGACCAAATCCCAAGTATGATTATTTATCAAATAATAATACTCATCTGTCATCACATCATCCCACTCCTATATCCCATGACCCTATGAAAAAGATTGTGGATCCCCAAAGAATGCTTGATAGAAAAGTCCAGTCCCTGTAGAATGTGCATAATGATGTGTAGTGGGTGGAATATCATGTATAAAAGGTGTTGCCTCAGAAACTATAGTATGAACCCACAGTGGCATAGTGATAACATCAGTGGGAATAGAATCCTCAACATCCATAACCTCCTGAGGGGCTTCCTAAACTGGCTCCTCAAAGAATGAATCCTCTTCTCTGATACATTTGATTATTTTCTTGATGTTACATTTGACCTACATTGTCTTGTTTATGCTTTGTTGAATGGGTTGTAATCCCTTCATGTTTACTAGTTTTGAGTCATTTTTGCTAATTGTTGAACCCATACGAGACCATTTCTCTTACTCACTTGTTTAAGTAAGTCAGAATGACATGAAATGAAATGATGTTTTAAAATAAATTGGGAACAAAATGTTGGGACATAATACAATGGGTTATTTAGTGAACAAACACATATTAGCCAATGGATTCTTCATTATCCCTTTATAGATAATTTTTACTCGTTATGAGGGTGTCCGCGTGTAACATGACATCAAATCATCTCCTCAATCGATAAGTATTTATTTGAGTGATGGAAAACCAATCAATGAAAAAAAACTTCATTATTATGGTGTACACACTCTTACTTTCATTTTTGTTTTATACCATTAAGAAATGATGATAATTGTGCTAGATCTCTATCTAAAATAATCATAGGTTGAACGTAATATTATTGTGTTGAAGTATATATTTGGAGATTATTATCATGTGTTGCTTTATGAAAGTCGCATGTGTAGTTAGCATGCACATGATAATATGGATTAGACACAGTATGTCCCAACTGAAATAGGAAAATAAACTCAAACTCTTATTTGACTAAGACAATAAGGAATAAGAGAACGTTATCTATGTTTTTCCTTTTACTGTTAAAATGGCTATTGCATTAACAATTTTTTTTTTGGTTATAGATAAAATTTTCATCCCCTTAAAAGATTGAATAATCTGTTTGAGTAGCCTTAGTTTGTGTCTTAATCTATAAGGTCATGTTTTAAACCAAAAGGATCTATAATGATCTACTTTATGACTCAATAGGTATCTGCTAATAACTAAACGACTTCGTCATATAAAGGATTGAATAGACTATATTGACCGTTTTAACTGTGCATGTCATCTTAATACGTGAATTATATAGTTGTTTGTTGTTTATCACTACCTGATATAAGCATAGCAGTACAGCCTCTCTCTTTAAGAAATTCTAAACACTCTATTTACTAAGTAACTCTATTGTAGAATGTATACTCCTTGGCCTTGAGTGTCTAAAATAATGTTCCTCGACTTAAAAAATATGTACTATAGTCGATGAAATTTATTCCACCGTGAGAGTGCGAACGCATGAAACCATGCTGCGTGGCACTGAGCAAGGACTCAGTATTTTCGTAACTAGAGCCTCTCTCGACATGAGCCTGAACACTACGAAAATGTGAATTAGTGCCACATGGCTCGATAAGATATGTTAGTTGCATGACCGAGTCAGTGAGATAAGGTGTCAATTAGCGAATACGCTGTGACTAGATGACAAGGCAGGCTCAGGTCGCATCTATGTAAGCCCACAGAGTTGAATGGATGCCATCTCAAAAAATCATTAGCCAATTAAAAAGTTAAGCCCGACCTTATGATTAGATCATACAAAGTAAAACTGAAATCTTTAATTTGGGTGAATTTTGTATGTTTTAAAATAATAATAATTTAATGATTAGATTTAAATGAGGATTTTATTCAATGTTATATTTGGGAAAATTGATAGGCATTTTATAAGTTTTCGAACGTTTTGAATTCAATGGTGGGATTTGTTATAGCCTCGGAGAAACCTAAATGTTTGTTATAATATGGGTTCACAATTTGAGGATTCTAAAATCGTAACTTGGAGGGAGCTAGCATTATTGTGTCATGTCTACCCTACCCATATTAATCTGATAGAATTAATTATGGAAATTCTCATGAGGTAGTTTTGTTTGTGCACATTTATGATTGTGTAGTTGTGTGCATGCATAAACATGTAGTATGATTTTTAACATATTTTTTCATTTCAGAAATAAAAAATTTATAGTTGGCTTTAGTGTTACATGTCCCCATACAACTTATTTCACTCTCTCCATTTTAATACTTGATTTAATATTTAGGTTGTGATGTATTTTAACCTACCTTTTAAATCAAACATATAAATATATTGTTGAGGGGGCGTATGTTAATTGGTTCGCAGTTGTACAAGAGGGAATGTCATGCTCTCCACTTATGATCCAATCCCCCTAGAGTGTGTATTAGGCCTCCTGTCTTGATTTAGTAAGGAGATAAGATGGAAGATATTGGGACCTAAAATAGGATTGGTGTTGTATAAAGCTAGATATGCCCAGGGTAAATATGAGCCTTTAAAATTGTGATAAATTAAGTACTTCTACCCCCCAAAAAGGTAACTATATTTCTTTTGAAAATAAATATATTAACATGCTATCAATCAATCAATTTAAAAAAATAAAAAATAGAAAAAACTTAGTTAATATAAATGTAAGTGCGATATTTTTATATTTATTAACACACCATTGATATTAACATCATAGTTCAGGGACAAAAATTTGACAGTTTGTAGTGACCTAAGATAGAGTAGGGACCATATCCTAAAATACAAAAATATTTTTATTTTTGTTTATTTAATTAATGTTTGTTTGTGAATATAACTCGGGTATACTTTTACCTATCAGATATCCTTTGCCAACTAGAAAAGAATCTAACCATACGGAATAGACATCTATTATCCTTTGTCAAACGGGCAAACATCTAACCATATGAGTTAGACAATTGTTATCCTTTGCCAAACGGACAAACATCTAACCATATGAGTTAGGCAACTATTATCCTTTGCCAAATGGGAAAGCATATAACTATACGGATTAGGCATATACACATGAGTATGTTATGCTCTAGCCAGAGACTTGACTCATTAGGATCAACCGGATCCTGAGTCTCTCATTGTTCACTACTCATCTCTACTATATAAGCACCGAGGTCGTCATGACAGGAGTATAAAAGGTATAACAAATAGTCGTATTCCACTTCAAATTTTGACCTAAAGCCTCGAGAACTGTGACTATCCAACTGAGATCTTGCTAAGTATATCTCAAAGTTCTTATCTTTGTTTTGTTTATCTAAACTAGGGTTTTATTAAAATGGCCTTGCCTTTTCATTTAATCTTTACTCTTGTTTAGCGTACAACCCCAACACCATCCTAATCACCCGCATAATGGAAGCATCCTTCACTTCCCAAACTGCCTACATACATGTTTTCAAACAGGATCAAAGTGTAGTATACATGCAGTTCTATTTTTTATTTTATGTTTTATGTGAACTGTAGATCTAGGTATGCAGCATTTTCTAGGATTCAATTTCTCAGATAGTTTATCTGTGATTGCTACCTAAACAGAAGCAAAAAAAATCTCAATTTAAGTAACTAGATACTTGTTTAACTAAACTAACTCTAAATCTTAACAAGAAAATAGAATTTAACATTTACAAGCTATAACCCCTTTCCACTTTTATTTACATCAACAACAATTTTTTATCCTTGCTTTAAACACTCTAATTCGTACAATTGTTATTACCAAGGTTTCGTTATCTAAGAGGCATATGGTTGGTGGTTTCTTGATAATAACTGGTTTAACATTTTCAATCCAAATTTTTATTATTATTTTTTAGTGGTATCGAGTTTTGAGTAAGAAATATACTTTCTTCATCTCTGTTTCATAAGTTCATAAGTCAGAAACGTTTAAGGTAGTTCAAGTTGTTCCCTTATCTTAATTAGTGTTGTAGACCAAGAGGGATTATCCCACCCCTTTGTCTTAATGACATGACATGGCCCTTATTTCTCCCCGATGGTTTATAGGGACGATGTCCAAATATCATTGTAGCAGTTGTGTTAAGTTATGGATGCAATAACTCAAGCGTGATAGTATTACATGTAAACATGAGTCAGAAGTACTGCTTAATACCGAACGTTGTGTAGTTTTGTTTAACCTTAAATTCTTGATCTAAGTTAAGATTTAAACTAAAGAATACTTAAAACAAATTAATGCTTTATATTTCAAAAGCAAATTCTTGAGTAGGAAGGTAAAAAAAAAAATTGTACCCTAATCTTCTAATTAAGTCATCAATGTTATTTTGAACAATTATATCTTTAGTCTACTTTTCTATAAGATAACCTATCCACAAAGAATGCTATATATTGAACCATATACTTTACATTAATAAATCTTTTATGAAGAATATATTATTATTTTTTGATATGGTTACAATGTTATATTTGATAGGATACAATTTTCTTAATAAGTCATTTTACTCATGGCAATAAAATAATTAAATACAAAGGATTCATAAATAATTAAAAACCCAATAATAAATTTATCACAATAAAATCTTCAGATTATAAACTAACAATTAAAAATGTATAGACTTAAAAATGAATTAAACCCTTAAATTTATAATGTCGATAACAACTATCACACAAAGGGATTTCTGAGCAGTCCTGCTTGTACTTAAACTTTTCAATCATAATGCTCACATATGATTCAACTAGGAGTTACATCTATACAAATATCATTCCAATGTAATTTAATAACCGTATAAGGATAACTGATTTCTATTATAATCACCGTAATTTTTAAAAGATAAGCTATAGTCATTTCAAAATAATATCAATAATTTCAGGGACAAACCTACAAGGATTAATCTACTCAAACTGTATATATTTTTTTCCCTATATTTTTTATTTCTATTCCACGGAGGATTAAAAAAAATAGACGAGAAAATATTAGGCTCATACCGTGCAAAGTTGCGCCCAGCTCGTTGAAGTCCTTGACTGAAATGGAATGTGGTTCCGCTTGAATAGAAATAGCTGAGACAAGTATATGGTGGCGGCGTTGATCTTGGGCTGAGTTAAAAAGAAGGAAAGGACAGAACTTGATATGGCAGCAACGTTAATGCTATTGGGTGAGCTGCTACAGCAAACTGGATGCAGCAGTAACAAGGATTGTGTGGAGGCAATGAGGAAGGCGTGAATTAGCAGGCACTAGTCCTCTAAGTGTCGACCTCCCTCCTCCAGGTGTCGATCTCCCTCTTATCTGCTTTCCTTCCCTCCCACCGTCGATCTTCTCCTTTTTTTTCTGCCTTCTCTAAGCGTCCATCCCTCTTCAGTCCAATGTCGATCTCTTTATAACTTTTCCATGCAAAATTTCTCCTTCCATCATGGTTTCAAACTAATTCTTAAGTGGCAGTCAACTTTACACGTAGCATGAGTTAAGTGGGCATCAACTTCTAAGGCAGCTGGAGTGGGTTAAACCAAACGGAGAGTTAGCTAATTAACACTGAGAGTTCGCAATTACTCGAGGAGCACTTGGTGGTAGAAGTGACAGTTAAATGCGTTAATCATGGCTTATGTGGAGGATTTGGTAGGTTAGGTATTTTTATTTTTTTATTAGGTATATAATAATAATAATAATAATAATAATAATAATAATAATAATAATAATAATAATAAAAAAAAAAAAATTATTTAAGATAATTTATTTAAAGTTAAAAATTAAAATAGTTAAATAAAATAAAAATTCTTCTTTTATTAAAAATAATTTTGATATATTCTAATATTATTGATTTGTTAATATTGCATATATTTTTATGTAAATGATTTATAAATTTTGAAATTTGAAACTGAAATTAAATCATATTTTTGTTTTTTTCATGAAATTTTGTCGATGATTTGATTGACTTGAAAATAATACAAAAGTTAACTTTTAAAAATCATCTCATCCTGACATAAATACTAATGAGGTCTAAAACAACTTAAGGTACGAGCACGAGTCCACAGTGTGGGAAGAGAGGTTGTGACACAGTCGACCCTATTTGTCATGAGTGTTTTGGACAATTATATATTCAAAATTGCACTTCAAATGCATGTATAATTTAAGGTAAACAGAAATATTAAATACTACAGACATAGATACACATAAATAACTGTTTATAGTTTTTCATTGTTTATCCAAAATTTCACCTTATATTTAATATAGTCTACCCAAAAAAATTGATTTTATTTTATAAAGAAAAGCATTCATATGACCATCAAAATTAGCCCCCAACTTAGTATTCTCTGTCATTGCCATATTGAGACAAGAAAAAACAAGTCTATCATGAGAGGTCAACCTCGATCCCTTTCGAACATGAAACAAGACAACAATTTATTTCAATAAACATTTTTCCTTGAAGATTGATTCACTAATGAGATTAGAAACTTGGAATAAAAATAGATTCAAACAATTGACTTCGAAATAATACATCCACTATATAATAATAAAATGATATTGTCATTTTAAATATCAAAATTATAAAATAATTGGAATTTAAAATTAACCATTATTATTTATAATACTTGTTATATAGATATTATTGTAATCATCTTAAATTATTAATTTGTATTAGACAATATGTAACTAATAAAATTAAAATATTTTTTTCCATTTTTTAAATTTCTAACATTAATTTTACACAATATATATTATAAAAATAAAAAATTAATTAATTTCATTTCTATCTATTAGCTGAACTCAAATGGTATGATTAAATATTTGGAGAAATTTAATATTTATAAACTTAAAAATATATATTTTTGAACAGTGTGAAGAAAAGCATATAATTTTGATGCCTCTATTTTCTGTATCTTGTATATGTTATGTATGTATTTATAATGAGATTTAAATCTTACTTT
Source organism: Torreya grandis (assembly GCA_037957365.1). Taxonomy (NCBI): domain Eukaryota; kingdom Viridiplantae; phylum Streptophyta; class Pinopsida; order Cupressales; family Taxaceae; genus Torreya; species Torreya grandis. The sequence continues at coordinate 409,141 of JARHVA010000505.1, read as the reverse complement.
TTAATTATGCAACGCTCAACAAAGTATGGTTGAGATTTAGTATCTCAATGTGTGATCTTATCCCATGTAAATAAGCAACCCGTTGTGCACATTAATTCTACTTCAACTCCATCAATTGTTAGAGACTGGAGATAATTTCTCCACTCCTCATGCATGCACAGTAGTTATCAACAGCTAGTTAAACAACAGTTAGAAAATTTATTTTAGTTTCAGTTTGCATGCAAAGACTAAAATTAGTCTTCAGTTTGCTTTTCTAATTATTGTTTGTTTTCTAAATCTATTTAAGAGACCCATGGGCATAGCTTTGTAATTGGAAGCAAGAAAGCAAGATCAAGAAAGAATAATAAAATTATTGTTTTCCAGAATTGTTGTAGCAATCTGAATTTTTTCTATTATTTTATTTCTGTTGTATTGTTTCTTTATTTCCCACAAATTGGTATCAGAGCTTTAAGGATATGATCCTGTGAAGATTGAAGAGAGCCAACGGAGAGAGTCGTTGCAGTCAGCAGAACTGTAAGAAAAGAGCAACGCACTGAGAAGAAGCAGCCAAATAAGGAAAAGCACAGCAGTCAACATTCTTCCATAGAGCCGTTTGAAAATGCAGTAGAAGGAAGAGCAATCAACGTGGACACAGCAGTAGTAGCTTGGCGTGCGGGGAAGTAGCAGTTGACAGAAGGATGCAACAATAAAAGAAAAGTCTGAAGAAGCCATGAGCGCATATCTCCCAGCTGTTGCCAAGGTCGTAGCCTCATTCAGATTAGTGGATCAAAGCCAGAAGGAGATCATGGAAGGACGAAGCCGCTAGATTTTTCTTTCTTTTCGAAGGGCCAGAAGCCTTTTAAAAAAGATAGCTCGACCTTCGATCCAGAAGCATAGGAGTGCGTAGATTATGGAAAAGCTAAGTCAGCTTGGGAGGAGCACCTAGTCTGCTTGGAGAATTTGGTGAAGGAAGAGCACAGGTGTGAAGTTGAGGGACATGGAGAGCCAACAAGGAGCGCCAAGGAGAAGCGCCCAATCGAGCGAGCGTTCAAGGGAGAGAAGTATTCTCAGCTTACAAAGAAAACATAATGGTGATCGTGGGATCCCCTTCATAGAGCCATTAAATGGATGGGTGGTAGTACAGAATATTATTTTGAGGCCGAAGCCTATGTTCGATGAGCCATGATCGGGGAAAGCTACAGCAATAGCAACAGATGCTGGATACGATGGACCAGCAGCTCGTGTGGTATTCAAGAGATGATGTGTTGAGGGTTCAAATCCCCTGGGATATGATGGAGCATGAGAACGAAGAAAGACTAAGATGTTTTGGAGAGGACGGTGTGGCAGTGGAAGGGACTGCAGGCCATAGCTGTACTAAAGGTTGAGCATAGAAGGATGCGAGTTTATTATAGAGTAAACGTAGTGACATTGAACCATGGTGAAATTCTAGGTCCAAGGAAGAGTAGCTGTGTCGTTGAGAGGAAGCGCCCAAGCTAGAGGCGTATTACAAAAAAGATTGCTCCGAAGAGCCTGCTCTGAATGCTAAAGATAAGAGGCGTCGAATGTGTTCAAGATCAGACCAAAATCTGCATGGTGGTGGTGTATTCCACATATAAGGCGATGTATTTCGCAAGGTTGTGTAATCCACATATAAGGCGATGTATTTCGCAAGGTGGTGTATTCCACATATAAGGCGATGTATTTCGCAAGGCGGTGTATTCCACATGATTGGCAGATATATTCACAAAGGCGTTAGCAAAGGAGACCTTTGATTATCTAAGACAAAATTTAGGCATTGTAATTAAGGGGGAGTGTTAGAGACTGGAGATAATTTCTCCACTCGTCGTGCATGCACAACAGTTATCAACAGTTAGTTAAACAGCAGTTGGAAAATTTGTTTTAGTTTCAGTTTGCATGCAAAGACTAAAATTAGTCTTCAGTTTGATTTTTTAATTATTGTTTGTTTTCTAAATCTATTTAAGAGACCCATGGGCATAGCTTTGTAATTAGAAGCAAGAAAGCAAGATCAAAAAGATCTGCAAGATCAAGAAAGATTAATAAAATTCTTGTTTCCCAGAATTGCTGTTGCAATCTGAATTTTGTCTGTTATTTTATTTCTGCTGTATTGTTTCTTTATTTCCTACATCAATTGATACTTTCTTCAAAATCATTTCCGCCACTGCTAATACATTCATTTTGGTATCGGAGAAATTATGTTCTAGAGGTTTTTTTGTTGTCACTGAGATCGAAGGCTTTAGTTTATGTTTGCCAGCTATCAATTTCTTTTCTGTGAGCGTTATTATTTTTGGCTTGAGGTATCGTGCCAATTTGATAGCCCTCTAGAAATATCAGTGTATTTCCTTCTTCGTGCTAATACTTGAATTGATGAAAATGGTAAACATGTAAAGGGAAAATACAATTTTTACAATAGTCTAACTTTAGTTATAGTTAGGAAAATTAGGCTGCTTATCCATCTATCAATCTATCTCGAATGTCATCGCAGGTATCGTAATTTAAAATAAGTTTGAAAGCTGGCCGCAAACGTAATAGGCTGAAAAACATCTACGGTAGAGGATGGAGTCCAGGCATGACCTCCGCGCTAACATCTACGGTAAGTTGAACAGGTAGTATAATAATAATAACAATACTGGGTCTTCTTTCATGTTCATGGATTCTTTTATGTCCTTTGCTCGCTACATAAACACAAACTAATTAAATCCAAGTTAGGGAACATAACACTAAATATGTTTTTCTAATCACGTGTTACAATTGCGTTTAATCCTTATTGGTCAATTTGTTGCTCTAGGTTCATATCAATGCATATATCCTACACTCACACAACCAATTAAACAACTATACCCTAATGTTCATGGTTTTATTTGAATTTAAATAAATTTACCCCTCTAATTGTGATGGGGCCAGTCTGCCCTTCAAGCCTGGGCCTCTGCTCTTTCTCTTGATCCTGCTCAGAACTCAAACTACTTATCTGCATGTATATATAATAGAATCACGACAGGACAGAAATATGGCTGAAAGTTTCCGTGAAAAAGATTGAAATATTACTTTGTTGAGGAGATTTTGAATGTGTTGGTAAGTTTCTCTATTGATTCTGAAGCATAAATAAACAAGCAGAGCAATGATGTGCGGTGTCATTGGGTGGTTGTTTTGTGCATTTAATAGATATGAGGGAAGGCCATGTTGAAGTTATATAAAGGAATTAAGTGTCTGTGTAAGCTCCTGCCACACGTAAGCATATCAAATTCCACGTGTTGTTGATTTTGCATAAATAATGAGTCATACCTTTCCACTTCTTATAGTCGAGTATTAGACATCTATGATCTAACAAACTTTATTTTTAGGAAGAGCTTATGTATACAAGGGATTGAATTTGATGGCCGTGTTATAGTATTTACATTTTTTAGTTGTAAAATACAATCATTTTATTTTATATATCATTTTAAATGTGAGATTTAAAAATTGTTAGTTGGATAATGTATGTATTTGTGAAAATTAATTCTAGAAGAATTGTTCTTCAATGATTGTCTTCATCATGGTTTTGAATTATATTTTTACATAAATTTAGGAACTTCATGTTATTAAAATCAATTCCAATCTTTTTTCTTCTCTGGATAAGATATGTAATTCCATTGTTTCTAGTGAATGTATGTTGCATTTAAAATGAAATGCACGTTGAATGAAAAGACTACATTGCCTCATAAATTAATTTGCTTATTTATAATGTTGAAATTGGTAATGTTGACTATAATTAAAAAGGAAAAAGTGTAGACAAATATAAAAAGCATGTTTCAAATTTCCTTGTATTGAATAATACGTAGAGTCAATAACCCATGCCATGCTACAAAACCTACAAAAATTTAAGAAACAAAAAATGTACAAAACTATTGGTGATATTGATATACATTACATCATGATTGAGCATGATTCAAACACAAGTCACATTTGGATATCCATAGCTTTAAACACTCACTCCATTCTTATTATAGGGAAATGTTCCATTGTCTTGTCATTTCAAATCAAATATAATTGACATTTAGTATAACCATGAATTGTACTCACTTTTAAAAGTTGTATAAATGTTACGTTAGATGATATGCCATGTGGCTCACCAAAAATGTTTTAATTTCAAAAGTGGGTCATTTATGTAAACAATCATCTCCCTACTTGATTGTAACAGGGAAAAACTAGTAGTAAATTTTTGGAGGCCAAATAACAAAATGTAAAGACATAAGGATAACAAAAGAGGGAGATGAAAACATGTAGTGGATGGTGCATAAACACTTTGAAACTCCCACTGATTGTAGGGAACATTGTGTTAATAATAACACTCTTGATAATCAAGGCCTAAGACATGAGCTTAAAAATGTGTGTACTTGGCCCACCTTGAATGTAAAATTAATTTGTTAAATGCAATTTCATTTGTTAATTATGCATGCCTTCACATTTAATCCCAAGAACCCCTTGTCATCGTTTCCACCCAACCAACATTGTTCACATGATCAAAACACTACAATCAAAGTTCCAATCCTAACAAAATCTAAATATTCTTCTTCCCAACAAGTACTAATACTACATCATGATACTAGTTATATGTTTTCATTACCTAGTGAGCAATTGTAGCATTCTATAATTTCTTCTTCTATACATATTTTCAAAAAAAAAAAAAAATTATAGTTACTTTTACAATTTGTATAAGAAATGAAATGCATCTTTTACATATACTTACTCTAATTATTAGTCCCTACCCTGATATGATATTATAGGAGTCATTTTTAAATTAGTTAGATTTTTTTGAGCAGATCTAATGATTTGGAATATATATCACAATAAAAATGCAATGTTTTTATAAAGTTTAAAATATAAATAAAGGTATATTCTTGAAGGTGTTATTGGATAATATTCTATTCTATAAATTGAAAATATAAATGCATGATTATTATAAATACTTCTACTAGAAAGAGATTGATATGACATATAAAATATTTGACAAATTTTTCATGACTTTTCATAACCAGAAATGTGATTTTGAGCGACATAAATAAGATTCTTGAGGTCAATTCAAATCCATAAAGCAAAGCCAATACATGTTGTCCCCCTATAATGTTAGCGATGACATAACCCCATAATGTCACCCATGACATACATATAAACTAATTTTATAAGTATCTATGGAAACAATCATCTCCCTACTTGATTGTAATGGGGCAAAACTAGCATTAAATTTTTGGAGGCCAAATAACAAAATGTAAAGACATAAGGATAACAAAAGAGGGAGACGAAAACATGTAGTGGATGGTGCATAAACACTTTGAAACTCCCACTGATTGTAGGGAACATTGTGTTAAGAATAACACTCTGGATAATCAGGGTCTAAGACATTAGCTTAAAAATGTGTGTACTTGGCCCACCTTGAATGTAAAATTAATTTTTTGGATACAATTTCATTTTTTAATTATGCATGCCTTCACATTTAAGCCCACAAAGCCCTTATCATTGTTTCTACCCAACCAACATTATTCACATGATCAAAACACTGCAATCAAAGTTCCAATCCTAACAAAATTTATATATTCCTCTTCCCAACAAATATTAATACTACATCATAACACTAGTTATATTTTTTCATTACCTAGCGAGCAATTGTAGCATTCTATAATTTCTTCTTCTATACATATTTTCTAAAAAAAAAAAAAAAAATTATAGTTACTTTTACAATTTGTATAAGAAATGAAATGCATCTTTTACATATACTTACTCTAATTATTAGTCCCTACCTTGATATGATATTATATTATAGGAGTCATTTTTAAATTAGTTAGATTTTTTTGATAAAATCTAATGATTTGGAATATATAACACAATAAAAATGCAATGCTTTTATAAAGTTTAAAATATAAATAAAGGTATATTTTTGAAGGTGTTATTGGATAATATTCTACTCTATTAATTGAAAATATAAATGCATGATTATTATAAATACTTCTATTAGAAAGAGATTGATATGACATATAAAATATTTGACAATTCTCATATGACTTTTCATTACCATAAATATGATTTTGAGCAACATAAATAAGATTCTTGAGGTCAATTCAAATCCATAAAGCAAAGCCAATACATGTTTTCCCCCTATAATGTTAGCGATGGCATAACCCCATAATGTCACCCATGACATACATATAAACTAATTTTATAAGTATCTATGGATAAGCATGGCTATGAACAAAATAATGATTTTTTTCGTACACTGAGAAATACAAACTGCATTAGTGTCATCTCCAATCCTTACACATACAGACAAATTCACATTAGCCATAACGAAAAAGCAATTTCTTGAGATCAAATCTATAAAAAAATCTAATTATAATTTATGAAATAATAAAAATTATTGTAAGCGAAAGCTTTCCATGTTGACATCTCACAAACAAGTTAAGCCTTCTTTACTCAACTTTTACATACATGATTTAATTCAAATGGAAATAATATGGATCCCTTTACACCCGTGCATGGGGATAACAAAATTTGTGTAGGGTAATTCATAGAATAATATCTATGTATTTTTTCACAAAGTAGTATAAAAGAAACCTTCCTTTTATTTTTGTATCTTTTAAATTTGAGTAAACCCTATACTTTATTATAACGGTTACCGATGATGATTATTATTATTATTATTATTATTATTATTATTATTATTATTATTATTATTATTATTATTATTATAAATTTATAAAACATACAATAGTTTATTAACATGTTTCTTTGTATTTAAAGCATGTAACTCGTAACTTGCATTCTGAGCAATTAACACAATAAGTTGATGCATATACATGTAATTGAAGCCTTTCATAGTATTTTACAGTGCTAGCTTTTCCCATGCCTAATGATTATTTAGAGTAGTTAAAGTCCATCTGAACTAAGAAACTATAGATTGATTTCCATGTGTTATCCATTTGTATCACCTCAGTGACCCAAGCTACATTAGCACCTTTTCTCTGACACAAGTTTGAATAACAATTTAAGCAGGGTTGCGATGTGAAAAACTTCTATATTAAATCGGTGCAAGGCCTGGAACTACTTTGTAACTGATTGAGCATTTTTCTTAAGCTAAAAACCTTCCACCAATTTTTTGTGAACAAGATTTATTCATAAATGACATATAGTCAATATTTACATCACACTTAACCAAAATACATTTAGCTTGGATAGTTGTTAAGTGGAAGCTCTAGACACAACCCTGATAATGGCATTTTTTTATTTTTTACCTACTATTAATTGTTACAATAACCTTGCATTGTAAATTTACGTTTAAACTCTACTTAAAACAATTTACAATATAAATCTAGTGACTAGTTACTATATGACTCTTGTTTTTATTATATCTATATGAAAAATACAATAATTTAAAAAAATAATAACTTAAATTTTCCAAATTTTAAATATAAATGTCGGGTTTAAAAAAATAAAATTGAAGTCTTTATGAATATATTATCTTGTAAATGCAAAAAATGGTAATTCGCAACATTATCTAAGACATGAGTGGAGAATATCTAATCGAACTCTCGTGATTTTTCTTTTCGACAGATGGTGGGCATCAATTTCCATATTGCTTTTTTGGGTACAATTTATTGATTAGACAGTGTACTAAAAATCTTTATTCAGTGTGGCAATTGATTTTCTTGTTGGCCGTTACTATTTTTAAAAAAACACTGCCACGTGTAAAATTTATTTGACTAGCGATCCACTTTCTTAAAACATGGCAGGGATCGACTGTCAAATCGTAGTAAAATCAATTTAAATCCTCACAAAATTCATTTCACTTGCGGTCTTCTTCCTTCAAAATTGCAGGGATTGCTAGGAAAGTGATTCAAAATGTGTGACCAATACATGTAAATTGAGTATTTTATACTTGTGAAGATAATTTAGTACCATATGATTGGCTACTTTACACTATTATTTGATCAAAGTTGTGCAATTATATATAAATTGTACACGTACTTTTAATTTTTTTTTTTTTGCATATATTCTTTTGCTCCCAAGTACTATTTCAAGTATTGGTACCCACCCAAATATTGGGTCCTCTCCCCAACACTTTAATAAACTTTGATTTAAAGTGGAGCAATAAGGGAGAGAAGCCAATACTTTGAGATAATTAACTGGGACAAAGACCACAGGGGACCAGGGAATATCAGTTAGATAAACTTCGAGACAATCTCCTTACCTAAAGAATGGGTGACTAGTTATAGCAAGCGTATCTATAGACCACCTAAGAAAAAAACCAAATACACTCCTAGACTAACTTCTCTTCCTGCAAAAGAAGATTTTAGAAGATATAAAATCTACCTGGGGGAAAAAGAAAAACAAGAGACCCGACAAAGAGAATGCCCTAAAGAGAGAAAACTCAAAAGGTCTCAGTGCATGAAGAAACCCTCTATAACTAATTTAGAGACCCTCAAAACCATAAGATTTTCAAGCCTCAAATCTAATGCTTCTGAATTAGATTGGTCAGAATACCATAGTCTATCTGATGAACACAATTCTTATGTAAACCTAGCTAAAAATCATTTTGGCAACCATCCTGATTGCAATGCCTATATAACCTATACCTAGAGAATGCAGAATGCTTTGCATATTAATATGTTCAGAGGAGAGCCAACTGAAGAAAGAAAATCTCTTCCAAGAGAAGATGAGTTGAAAATCTCAACTACTTTAGAAAAAGAAGTAAATGAGGTAGATGTCAAATACAGTGTTCTAGAAAATATGGGAAGATTTTCCCCAAGTCAATTCTATGTAAAATTCATATTTGATGGCCAATTTGTTATGCAACATGACCCAATAGAAGCAGTAGGTAGGGGAAAACATAACTCTACTACAGGAAGGCAACTAAACTAGTGTAATTCAGCTTTAACTAAGTTGGAAAAAAATATTGATGAAATTTACGTGGAAATTCCTCAAATGAAAAGCTTTCTAGATCAAAATGTAGGAACGTTGGTTAAGAAACCATTGGTCCAAACACGGGATCTAGCTCCACTAGTCAATACTAGTGACAGGATTCAAGGTGAGATAAATGCAGCCAAAGCTGGCCTAGTTGAGTTAAATAAAGGTCAAGATAAACCAATAATAATGTTAGATGAAGCCACTAGCATAGTAAAACATCTAGAAGAAGTCCTTTCAGAGCAAAAGCTAGACCTCTCTTTTGAGGCTACAAAGCTTGAAAAAATAAAAGAAGATCTGAAGAAGCTGATTATGATAAATACACAAGGCTATGATATGCTTAAAGTAATCCACATAGGAATGGTGGACCTTTTAAGTGTTAATACTAGTACAAACTTGCAAACTAAAAAAATGGACATTAGCCTTGAAAAAATAGAAAAAGTTGTCATAAAAATAAATGACCAACAGAGTGTTAGAGCAAAGGAAACTAAAAAGAAAATTTAAAAAATTCAAGAAAAGGTTGATACCTTGGTAGGACCATCCTCACTTATTTTGACTCAGATACATGAATTGCAGGAAAACATGAAAAGGTCTTATAAAACAAACCCTCTGAGTATGGTAAAAATAGGAGAAGGCACCCCTTCTAAGATCATCCCATTAAGACAACCTACTATAGAGCAAGTGTCTGATCATGTTAAACAAATTAGACAATCAAGATCCTTTATAAACATTAAGTCATTAAGCATAAGTGATTTTTTGAATTTTTTTGATGATACCTACAAAAGGCTTGCAAGGCTTAATAAAACTACTAAAATTTTCAAAGAACTGGTCAAGCTATCTGAAGATATAAACCAAAAAAAGAACATTGAAAAAAATCTCACTGCCACCTGCCTATATTTCAATGAACTTAGTGAATTAGATTGGAACCCTAATAATCCACGAGTCTTAGATCCCCTAGATGCTTCACAAGATTTGACTAAGTCCTTGCTCACTAGCTTGAAAGGTGTACAAAAAGAAAAGGTTGTACTTATCAGTATACCCAGATGGTTGGAAGAAGTGTACACCTCTAACACTAAGTCATCCAGCTTGTCTATAGTCACACCTAGGATTAAAGTAACATTTCCCCAAGGAAATTTTGGTAGTGTTGAAGCCCTTGGTTAGGATATCTAATGAAATCAAGGAAGACAACTAGAGGATCTAACTCAGGTTCCTATACTTCCATATTCACTCAATATTGATGGTTGGTGTGGAGTAGGTAATGATATAAGATATAGAATCTAGAGTCTAACTCAAAGGCTCCATGAATGGGCAGAAACTTAACAACTTATATTTGGGAAGACTGAGGAAGAAGGCATGGACCTTATATCTACCTTTATCAAAACTTCTAGCTATCTTTATCCTTGGTGCAACCATAAGAGCTTCATGTGCATATAAATATGTCTTTGATGCATGAATTTTCTTAAAGAGGGCCAAGAGTTCTTAAAAAAACCATATAATGGTTGGCCTTATCAAAAAAAGCTATTAGACTAGAAACATATTGTTTACAAATAGATATCACACCACCTTACCATTTTCACTTAATACAACAACACAAACAAAAAATGAAAAAAAAAATCTAGAGAAAACCTCAAAACACATACTTATAATATATTCTATATATAATGGATTTTCCATAATTATTATCATGTTAACTTTTGTATTGTATTATGTCTATTTAACAACAAACCAAACCAAACCATAACACAAAAATAGTTGTATCTACTTCAAAAAATATCTTCTATGATCACTGAAAGGTAGATTTTTAATGCTCAAATTTTTTTTAAGGCATACAATGATGTGAACATGTAAATGAATATGTAATAAATTAAAACAAAATCCAAAACTTGAAATCAATGATAATATTTATAAATTGAAATGATACATCATATATATTGATATATAATATCCTTAAAATCCATATAAAGGTGTAAAAAATGTGAACACAAGTGATATAATATCATGGGTCAATTTCATATAGGCATACAATGCCAAAAACTATACATCAAGCCATATAGGCATATGACAAAATGTCATAAGACATGATCCTAATCATAAAAATGCATTGCTCTCATTGACTTTCTTGTAGAAGCATATCCCTAGGATGTCTTGCTTGTAGTTGGAGGTGTCAGATATGGATGATTATGAGTCCTCTTCTCAAAACTCACCTGTAGCTCCAACTATTCCTATGCAAATATTGTCATGAACTTTACACGTACTAAATCAAGATACTTAATAAAATAAAAAGTTAAATTTTTAAAATGATACAAAAATAATTAATAGATGCACTTACCACAAGCTGATAGTCACACTCACGTATAGTGCTAACATCTTTGAAAAGCTAATGCACCCTGGGTTGACAATTAATACTTAAGCAAGTTTATGAACCAAGTATTAACTAGGGATTAAATATTCTCAATATCATCCTTAAAAGTATCCATTTATTATCAAGAGAATGGGATAAAAATACTGCTATTAAGCATATCCAAGATGTTTCCAACTTATGTTCTGTTCATAATGTTACTCAAGATAATGTGGCTATCAAACTACTTATTGCCTCCTTCAAAGGAAAAACATTTGAATGGTATATGAATCTTTTGTTGACCTCTATTGGCTACTTGGGATGAGTTAGGTGCAACCCCAGTTAGGAAATTTGAAGACAAGTCTGATCACCTATCATTGGTTGAACAACTGACTCCCATACAAAGGTACCCCCATTCATTCAAGTCTGATTTTAACCTTAGATTCTAAAAGACATTTACTAGGATCCCTGCATTGGTCAGACTATCCCCAAAATATGTATTTTTATATTATCTTAAGGCCCTCAATTTTGATATTAGTGTCATGATACAATCCATGGGTGGTAATACTTTTCCAAATGCCTATAAACTTGCAATAAGAACAAATAACAAATTAATACAAGATGGTAAGCTTGCTCCAAGGCCTCTGATGCCTACATTCCTAGAATTGCAACTTATTCCTCCTCCTCAAGTTTCTCATACCCCATCTATAGTTCCTATTCCATCTCTAAAATCCAAAGTTATATCCCCTTCTAATTAATCTAGTGATATCAGAGATCTAAAAAATATATTACAAGCTTTTGGGAATGATATTATCCAACTCAAGAGATAATAGTACCAAGGTAGGCCTTATCAACATCAAAACTAGGACACTTATCAGTCTTTCAATAACAAAAGACCTCTTTATCAAGGTTTCAAGGACAATAGGAAACCTTACTAAAATCAAGGAACCATTACCCAAACTAAGCCATATGCATCCCTTGATCCTAACGTACCTTCTCTTTCAAAATTTATTATTATTCAAAACAACTTCATGCAATATTCAAGTTGGTAACCTTTTAATCCAAATTACATCCAAATTCAAGCCTTGATATTGCAAGATATTACTATGCCACAAATGACATAGGAAGAATTCTCTATTCAAGGTGATCAGTATCAAGAGATGAATATGGCATCCTAAGGAGAATCTTAACAAGTTTTAGGGTAGCCTGATGCCATAAATGTAAATTAGTAATTAGATGATCATATTGCATTCAATCAGATTGGTGAGACTAGTAACATAAGTGGTCAAGTTGATGATCTGAATATAGATAAAAGAAGAGAAGTTAAGGAAGCTCAAGATGTGAGCAATAATTTTAGTATACCTAACATTTTCCCCAAAAGTGTCAAAGATCAACCTACTACCCCTACAACATAGAAAAATTAGAATGCAAAGGTAGTGAAGGTTCCCCAGATGCCTCTAATTAAATAACAACTAGTGGTTCAAAAATTGAAGCCAAAGGTTAGTGGATCCTCATTCAACATAATAGATCAAATTAAGAAATAAAATTTTAGAATTATCATGTGGAATTCCATTACAATTTTAGGATAAAAATACATGCTCATCTAAGATCTTTCAGCTCTTAAGATGTCTAAAGAACTTGTTGAGAAATAAGGAGTTGTCTTGGCTAATTCATATCAGCCAATCAAGCAACCTAATCAACAAGTAGATAACATGAAAAAGGTAGACAAAACCAATGTAAAATCAAACAAAACCCCTCCATTTTATCTCTCTTTAATATTTGGTGACACCTTAGTTCATAATTGTATGGTAGATAGTGGAGTTAGTAACACGGTCATGCACAGGAAGATTGTAAACAAGTTAGGTCTTGTCTATGAGTCAAATTCTAAGGGAGTATTATAATTTTATGGGTCACCAACAAATATATTAGGCATAATCAAAGATATAAAATTGACATTATATTTGTTTTCCAATGTTACCATTCAACAAGATGTAATAGTAGTGGACTTGCCTCCCTATTTTGCCATGTGCCTGTCAAGGGACTTTACTTCAAAAATTTAAGGATATTTATAAGCTAATTAGACATATTTAATGTTCAAGACCAGGTATGGTACTAAGGTAACAATACGTTCTAAACCTATTACAATATTCCATTTGGAGCCATATATACCAAATATGGTGAACACTATTTGTGTTATCTCAGACAAGGTACTAAAAAATAGTGAGGTGGAAACTGAGTCACCTCTAAATGGAGTTATAAATATTTTAATTAGGGAATGGGCCTCTAATTTTCATGATCATGATCCCTATTGGTTAAATAAATAATAATGACTTGGTATCTATTGCCTTCATGAAAATGATACACCAATTCTAGCTTTGATGAAGGATGATCAACCTAGTGATGGCCTGTGGCAGCAATATTTTGATGGATCTATGAAAAAACATAGAACTAGGGATGGAATGATGTTAATTTATCTATCAAATCAAAGTTATTTATATTATATCAAGTTTTAGTTTGGTTTTCCCAATAATGTTTCTAAATATGAAGCACTAGTACATGGTTTGCAATGGGCAAGAAAAATGAAGGTCGATACCTTACAAGTGTTTGGTGATAGTGAACTAGTACTTCACAAAGTAAAAGGTCTTAAAGTGTGTAATAACTCACTATTTAAGTATTATAATCATAGAGTATGGGACTTAATTGAATACTTCCAAGCTTTCAATATTTGTGTCATATCAAGAAATAAGAACAAATATGCAGATAGGTTGTCTGTCATTGGGTCACAATTCAGTTCCTAGTTGATATAAAAAATAAAAAGGTTCAATTACACATCAAGGTGATTTTAAAGCCTTTTGTTCCATAAAATAATGAAAATTAGAAAGTATTTGAAGATGATAGTTAGATTGTCAGGTTATTATAAGAAGTTAAATTCTCCTCAAGGAAACAAGACAAGCACTTGAAGCAGTATGGTGATCAGATTATGAAATTAAAGACAAATAATTTGCCTAAAGGGTTTGTCACCCTTAAAAACATATTCATTAGAGATGATGAATTGAGAAAAGAAAAAATTTCTTTGTCAGCCAAAGAAGAACACTACAAATTTGGAGATTGTAATTCGTAAGAGCTTAATGTTGGGCAAATTTTGCACATATTTAGAGAAGGAAACTTTTATTAAGTTATGTTAAATTTTTTCAAATGTATTTACATGATAGTACAATGATCTTAAATGATTTGATCCAAGTCTAGATCAACATACCATTGAGTTATAAGATGAAACTAGGCCAGTCAGACAAAATCAAAAGCCTATTAACCCAAAACATGAACCTTTGATGAGAGTTGAGCTACATAAGCTCATTGTGTCAGCTATAATATTTCCAATTAAGGACTCAAATTGTGTGGCAAACCTTTTTATAGTATGAAAAAAGAGTGATTAAATTAGACTGTGTGTCAACTTTCATGACTTGAAAAAGGCCTCTCTTAAAGATCACCATCTATTACCATCTATGGAACAAATTCTATAGTTGATTGCAGGTTTATAAATATTCTCCTTACTGGATGGCTACAGTGGCTATAACCAGATCCTGGTCAAAGAAGAAGACCAGTTAAAAATTGCTTTCACCACAAAGTGGGGGACATTTTCACATAGAAAGATGCCATTGGGTTTATCTTATGCTGAAACCATTTTTCATAAATATATGGATATGGCATTCCAAGGTATCCTTAATAACTTCATCCTTATTTATTTGGATGACATAATAATATTCTCTGATAGTGAAGTTGAGCACATGATTCACCTTAGGTAAGTATTTGAAAAATTTAAATAGTTTGGGATATCTCTAAATCCCAAAAAGTGTGTCGTCTCGATTCATGAATATAAGCTTCTTAGACATGTGATTTAAAAGTATGGTATGAGTATATATCTTGATATGATAGATTTAATTCTTACACTTTCCTTTCCTAAACACAAGAAAGCCTTGCAAATATTCTTAGGCAAGGTCAATTTCATAAAGATATACATTTTAAATTTTGCTATTTTAGCTAGGCCACTCACAGCCATGCTAAAGAAGGTTCAGAGTTTCAGTTGGTCCAAAGAAGGATTAATAAGATTTGAAGAGATCAATAAAGCTATAACCAGTGCTCTTACCCTCCTGAACCTTGATTTCATAAAGGATTTCTTCTTGTATACCTATGCTAACATTGACACAATTTTAGGTATTCTCATGCAGAAAAATAAAGAGACTTTAGATCAAACAATAGACTTCTTTAGTTAAGGCTTAAAATATTATGAAACAAGGTACTCTTTTATTGAAAAGCATGTACTTTTAGTTATAAGGTCTCTTAAAATGTTTAGGTACTTGTCCAATAATAAGATACATTTGATGGTTGCACAACCAAGTGTCAAAGATTTCCTCTTGAATAAGGATATAAATGACAAGAGAGATGGTTTTATAACCAAGGTCATGGAATATGATGTTAATATTAGGGTCATAAAGATGGTTAGAGGAAAAAAACTTTGTGAACATCTAGTCCAAGATTTGCAAGAGGCTACTGGGGTGGTTATGGTGTCAAATGATGAAGAAGTCATAAATGATCCCACCTCACCTTTTAGATGGTTCCAAGATATGATAATATACTTAAAAGATGGTGTTTATCCTTCTCATATGACCCTTTCAAAAATGATATATTTTAGATTACATTCAATTCCTTTTCTTCTTGTTGATAATGTGTTGTTCAAAAAAAAATATCAATGGTATGTTGCTAATATGCATAAAGCCAGGTCAAACACAGAGGCTTCTTGAGAAATTCCATGATGGACATGGTGGAGGTTATTATTCCACATGGATCATAGCCCATAAGATCATGAGAGGTGGGTATTATTAGCCAAGTATATTTGGTTATTGTCATGCATGGACTAAGAAATGCAGACAATGTTTTATGTTTGTTGGAAAAGTTAAGTTTGCAACCTTACCTCTCCAACTAATTTCAGTGAATCAACCTTTTATCCAATGGGAATTAGAATTTATTGGTCTCATTAACCCCCCTTCAAGATCCTGACATAAGTGGATTCTAATTGCCAGAAATTATTTTACTAGATGGATAGAAGCTGTGGCATTGAAAGAAGCCAATGAAACCAATTTTATAGACTTCTATGAAGGTTTACTTACTAGATTTGGAGTCCCTTCAACCATCCTTTTTAACAATGCTATAGATTTTATAGGGTCTAAAATTAGATAGTGGGAAGTTAAACATAGTGTTTTTATCAGTACCTCAACAAACTATTATCCATAAGGAAATTGATGAGTCCACTAACAAGAATTTGTTGAAGATCATTAGGAGGTATGCTAAAGAGAATCAGAGGTCATAGAATCTCAAATTGTAGTTAGATTTTTGGGTTGATAGGATCACCTATAAAAATTCAATATCCAGTTCTCCATACAAGTTAGTATATGATAAGGAAGCAAGACTTCCTATTTCTCTTGAACTCCCTACTTTTGAATTAATGCATCAAATTGAGATTTTGGAGAATGAGTCAATGAAAATCAGATATACTGAGTTAATAGAGATATAAGAAACAAGGCACCAATCCATGTTGGCTATGAAGGCCCATCAAGCAATGGTAAAGAGATATTTTGATAAAGGGACTTCTTCAAGAAGTTTTCAAGAAAGATATTTGGTCCTCAAGTGGGATGAGGATAGAGCTAAGCCAAGAAGACACATGAAATTTGACTCTCTCTAGAGTGTTCCATATAAAATATCTTGCTAAAAATCCCATAATTATTTCCATCTTGCAAATATGGATGAAAATGAGATTCTTATCTCAATCAATGGGATACATCTAAAGCACTACTTTTAAGGAAGCTAAGTTCCATGTATATAGTTAGTTTATTTGCTTTTCTCCAAGAGTTGTTTTTATGAAACATTAGTTTATTTATATTTTGTCTCAAATAAGTGCTTTGTTGCATAGTTGTTTAGTAGGTTAGTTACCTTTACTTTTTTAGGTTAGTTTCCATTTAAAGTTTGTTTCTTTCCTTATTTTTTAGAATTCTTTGGTTTACAAGTCAAGAGGTTATCTTGCAGTCATTGTAGATGGTACATGTATCATATGAATGATACAAGATTAATATAAATGGTATGAGTTCTCATAATAGTAAGCATGTTGCCTAGCCAAGTTACCAAAGATGTTTACCCAATTTGGTCTACATACCAAAAATGTACCTAGTTCAAGAGTCCAGTGGAAGAAGTAGGCTCCTGATTGAAGAGTGACCCAATGTCACAAGGAGAAGACAAACATAAACTAGAGATCATATAATTCTTGAAAATATTTTGAAACACTTTAAGCAAGCTTAAAGTGTGATCTGATTGGTCTTCAAGAGACAAGTCTACAATTGCAGGATGGAAGGGTCCAAGCAGGTTTCATGGTGTTCGAGGCATTCAAGAGCATAAACCAAGTTGCACAAGCATCTGAAAATCATTCAAGCATTCAAAGATCCAAAATAAAATCAAAAATGAGTTCAGAAGGGACTACATGATTTAAAATAAGCTAAGTACAAAACCCTTTTTTGGCCAAGTCTTTACTTGGTAATTATTTTAGACTTTGTGAGACTAAAGCTAATTTATTTCAAATCTTTATTTGACTAAGTGTTCATTCTTTCAATAAATTTATTTTCATTTTTTTGGATAAGCATCAATAATTGTTTCAGACATTTTATCTATAATAAAATCCTAAGGTTCATTTCTTTTGGTAAAATTATCTGAACAATTTTCACGAAGGGTCATTCTTCAGCAAAGTGTACCGATACAAAAGTTTTGAAGGGTCATTTTTCTAGGAAAATGTTCCAGACTAAACTTCTGTAGGCTTTTTTAGCGAAGTATCCTATCTGGTAGTAGAGGTTCCTCATTTACTAGAACTTGTTAATTAAAAGGACAACTGTGGGATAGCAATGGGCCCTTAATTTGTAGAAACACATATTCATAAAGATATATCATAAAAATACAAGAAAACCAAGATGTTTAGGATAGTGTGATTCTCATCTAAAGTTAATCAAGATAACAATGCAGACTCAACAATAATTACATAATCTAGGATAGCCAATTACTCATAAAACCTTATATATCTTTAGAATATTATCATATGCAATACATTAAGTCTAAGGTGGTGTTACACAATACATTCAATTACAAAACCATAGAAACTTATAATTACTAAGCAGAGATCAACCTATTACTATGTGCTTTTACAAGATGCCTCTATTACATGGATCTAGTAACTATTTCTTCACTGTCTAACCACTTCCAACTCTTCGCAGTTTACATTTATACTATATTCACTATCTTTAGCTTAGACACATGGTTATAACAAACTACATTTGGAATATTTAAAAATGATAACACCATTATAGGCTTTCAAAGTTAGATAAACTTGAATCCATGCAATCTATTCAAAATGAATACAATTGATGAATAATTATCCCATGTATGCTGACCTAGTAGATTGCTGACATGTCCTTATGCTATGATGGTACCCTATGTGCATACTTTTCCACTAACACTTTCTTGAACTTAATTAGTTGTCTTGTTCTGAGACAACATAGAATAAAAACAATTGAAAAGTAATAAAATTAAAATTTTCACAATTTTCAACAAAAGATCGCAAAGTAACCTATTGCCCTTTTGCATTTTTAGTAAGCTATCGAAACTAATTGGCCACCCTTTCAAGTTTTAAAACAACATGATCTCTCTAAAATAGAACCATAGAGGAAACAAAATGTGCCAAAATGATATAACCTATGGTGCACCTAAGACTTGGCAAGAGGTGGTAGAGAAGCATTAGAAGACTACGTCATCAAAAATTCTACCTTATTTCTCTATTGAAGAATCACCAGGAGTTGACTAGGAGAAATAAAAACAAGATCATTAACCATATGAGCAACAGAGGCATCCAATGTAATCCAGTCCCACTTTTACATTTACCATTCTGATAAAATTTCTTGGACCACATGAACTAATGCATGTAGTGGAGCTTGAGCATACAACAAGTTATACAAGTCATCATCATCAATGGTAATAGTATTATACTTCACCAACATAACCTTTACATCAATATCAATGTAAATAAGTTTAAGGCGATCCATATATCTCTACACTTGAAATCCTGTAAAGGCATTAAACTAAACCTAATTTTAACACTCTTCAAGCTGACTTATAACTAGTTCATGTACATGGATCAAGGTATTCAATACATCATCCATGGATTATGGAGTAGCCTCTTGATTCAAAAATTTGATGGAAGCTATCTACATAGTAGTAAAATAGGACTAAAGACCAGTCCAGATTCCTTAGAGTTGTTAGCAACAGTCTAACAGGTTATGAGTAATTTACCCCACTTTTTATTTAGTAACACTGAGTTGTGTTTGATATTCAAAAATAAAATAACATAATTCTAGAGTCTTGGCTTTTATCGATGGGCCTTGATAAGCATACTTGGTATGTATGTTACTGCGCTACCAATCCTAGACAAGTTGATTGAAAAGTAAGGGAAGTTGATCCACATAAGACTAGATAGGATCAAGAGTGAGCTGCTAAATGAGTTTCAGGTAAACAATCTATATAACATAACATGATTATTGTAAGGCTTACTGCAACCCATTATTCTATGCTTCCAACTATGAAACATTATAGTCTAACGACTAAGCCTTTTATGATAATAATTCTTGAAATGTAGTCATACCTTTAATTTGTTTACTCAGTAAAAGTTGAGTAACATCTAGTGAAATATATATTAGGACTAGCACACTACCCATAGAAGTGGCTGAAATAGTGGCTAACACACATTAAAGAGGAACAATTGGTAATGAAAACACCATCCTTTGAGCCTAGGGTAAAGGCACATCTAACATGGCCATCAAAGACAAACTTGTCAAATTAGGTAATGGTGCCATAACCAGCTATGTTAAGCTTTGTGTAGAAGTATCTAATGAAGTTTGTGTTAAAGCAACATCCCTATGGTTGAAGGTTGAGTCCCAATAATGTCTATGGTGGTTACATTGTATCTGGGGCTAAAGGTTGAGAATCCACTAGTGTTGATTGAGTGGCAGAAATAACAATGTTGGCTTCGATAACATTTTGCATAATTTCTATATCTACCATCTATTGGCATTAAGCTTCCTTATTTGCCTCAACTCTATGATACCATTCTATCTTTGTTGTAGCTTATTGATGGCATTATTCCTTGGTCACAACTTGTTGGCATTGGACGACAATAATGGAAGCTTGCTTTATGGTTTCCTCCTCTTGATATTTTGGAGTGGTTGTAGCTTTAGCCTGTGCCTACGCTTCCTACTAATTTTGTGTAGCTTTAGCTTTGGCCCTTTTCTTGTCTTCTTTATAGCATCTTCATGTAGCATATCTATCATCTTATTCACATGTGGCTTGGTTTTTTTAGTCTGAGACTCAAGTGCAAATTCCTCAATATCTATGAGTGGTCCATCATATGGTGATAGTGAGGAGGATTGTTTTCCATCTGAATCTACTTGAAAAAACTTGATACCTTCTATAACTGACCAATGGGAATATTTTTCACAACAACCTATGGAAATTTTATATTTATCCATGTACTAATCAGAGTCAAAGGCTAGGAGGTAGCTCTGATAGATCTGGGGGCATCCACCTCAATGAAATTTGAAGCATCCATATCCTCATTTACCATATGATACTTCCATGTGGACCACTTGCACTAAAGGGTAGACTATGGTAAAATTTTAGGAAGTACAACCAGAAGGTTTGGAAAAGGTGCACCTATAAAGGATACACCATATCTTGGATCTCTCTGAACCTACTGAATCATTGTCACTACACCCAAGGGATATAATTCAATGGATGGTGGACAAGGTGGAAGGGAAACCCATAATTCTTATGGTAACTTGTTTTGGATCTGCACAGTTTGCACATCCTTTCAAAAGAAAAATTATTTTTTTCATCTTTATACAAACCACCCACCATGTCCTCCAAAATTAGGTAGTATACATCTATTTTATTAGTCTAAAATATAGGCCAGTGATAGTAAGATGAAATCTTGGAGACATGGGAATCATCATACCAAAAAACTTGGTTCTTTATTCTGTGTCATGGTGGAGATGGTGAAATGTATTGAGCTAGATGTTTACCCTTTTTACATTGTTGAATCTCGATTGATGTAGCAGACAAAATTGGAGTTGATGTTCAAAGATGAATAACCTAAAGAGGATTAGCCTATTATGTAGCTTGAGATATTTACAATGCCACCTCCCTCTGCATAGTAAGCATGTCCAAGAAGAACCCTAATGGAGCGGTTATTATTGGTGGTAGCTCATGGATCCAAATGGATGTTCCCTCTGAAAGTTATTGTGCCATTGCATATTGGCCAAAACATTTCATGACATCAGGTGGGATCCAAGGATGCATAGCCTCCATCTAGATGAGTTCTTTTTCCCAAATGTTGAAGAATAGGGCTTGATATTGATATCAAGTTATGGAAGCCAAAACCATATTGGAAAATTGATCATTGAGCCAATAATCAGTGTCTAGGTGGACTTGTACCATAGTTGATTTCCATTATGTGAACACTAGAAGAAATACCAAAAATTATTATTGAAAGGTGTGTTTCATCATACCCAAGACATTTGCATTGTTCTACTCTAATTCTACTAAAATTAATTTAGGCCAATTCAATTCTTCCTCACCACAGATCATTTGATGTGAGATATCCACCACACCCTTAGTAGTCTCGATTGTAGATTTGGTAGTGTACCATAACAATTGAGAGATGCATTTTACTAATAAATTGTGGATTTGGTAGTCTCGATTATGGATTTGGTAGTGTACCATAATGATTTTGGTTTTAGTCTTATAATCCATTAAGGATTTACCTTGAGAAGGCATTTAAATTGTGTGAGCCATTACTTCATTGGATAGATACACTGTTGTATCATGCGATAAGTAAATATAGTGCCAGTTGTACCGAACCACCACCAATTGCATTATGTGAGGCCAATACCCAAAAGTGGGTAATCACATTAGTCACTCTATGTTTGGTCGATCTAAATTAGGTACCAACCCATCCTGTGACAATAGTCTATTTTTTACTTGTTGCATCATGGCATTAATGATAAGGTCAAAAAACTTTTTTTGATGGAGTAAGACCCCTACCCCAAAATCTTCTTTCAAAGTGGTGAATCTACTCTTTCAATCTTGCTTAAGATCTATGGCACTAATAGGAGTGACCATTATTAATTATTGTGAAGAAACTTGGAGATCACAAAGTTGAGAAAATAAATTGGGAATAGTAATTATAGAACTCAATTTTAGCAAAATCAAGTGATATATAATGTGATGAAGTAGATTATTTATACACTTTCATTCACTTGTCTCTTCGATATTCTATAATTAATAATAGGATCCTAAAATCCCTCACTTGTGCTATTTAGATTCAATTTTGAATTGGTTATGTACCCCATTATTTAATGCACTATGAAAAATTTGGCTTAGTAGGTGTAGCATTCAATGTGGTCAATGTGGCAATAGTCTGACTATTGGAGAATGTTTGATGGGACATGCCATCATATTTTCATTGTTTGTACCTGCTAGATACTTGAGCCTGATCTTGATGTTAAATTATGACTATGATGTTATAACCACTTTCCTGTATGCTTTGTTTATAACTCCTTTTTAGTAACTATTATTCTTGATCATGACCCAAGATCTGATTAGGTAGTTTTCTTGAACTTAATAGATGAACACCTATCTTTCCTTGAGAATGACATATGGAATCTTGTCCACCTATGTTGATTAGATAGCCAATGTGTGCTAGTCTGACTATACCATGCCTATCTTGTATCTTTATAAATTATGGTTGATCATGTGTTTTTACTAAGAACAACTTACTAGAACACACAACACATAGAAAATGCAAACCAAACTTCAAATAATTTGTATGATTTAAATTTTCCTAAGATAAGAGGGATGTGCAAAATCACACTTTCTAAAATTTTTATCCTAAAGGTAATAGACTTTGAGTCTACATCCATTAACCCTTCCTATAAATACATTACCTTCTAGGTCATACAAGATTACAGTCCCACTCTGCAAAAGCTTGTGAACAACATATGGGCCTTTCTATTAAATGGTGAGTTTACATGGAAATACACAAAACCTATTGTCATATATAAAAACTAATTGCTCACAATGAAATTATTTCATTCAAATATTTTTGTCATGCCATACCTTCTATATTATTTTGTTAATTTCCTATACCCATACAAATCTGCACCTATCTTCATCCATGCGATTGAGGCCCAATAACTAATTTGTAAGTGATTTTGAATCACCAAAATGCATTGAATTAGCAACTCACAAGCTAGGAATAATATATTCCATTGTCATGATAGTTTCCATACCATAGACCAACTGGAATGGAGTAAAGCTCGATGCATGATTAAAATGAGAGTGATAAGCCCAGAGTATCATAGGAAGTCATTCCTCCCAATCATATTTATTGACATCACAAACCTTTGTTAGTAGCTTACCAATAACTTTGTTCATATCCTTTGCTTAGACATTGGCTTGCAGATGATATGTAGTGATTTTATGATGAGAAATCATAAATTCTTATGTTATGATCTTGATGGTCATGTTTAAAAAGTGTGTACCCCAATTAATTACCAATCTCAATGGGCATTCAAATCAATTAATCATGTTTTCATACAAAAACTTAGCAATATCTTTAGCTTTGTAGCTCAGTATAGTCACAACCTCTATGCATTTGGTAAAATAATCCATCGTAGTGATTATGTATCTACAATTATAGTGATTACTTGATGGATTAATGGGGCCAACAAAATTAATTCCTCACTGCTCAAATGGTTGTTTCTGATAACACGGGATGAAGAAGCATCTCATCCCTATGATTGGGTTTACCCATGTATTAGAAAACATCACACATTTGGGAAACCCTTTGGACAACCTCAAAAAGGTGTGGCCACCAAATACCACTTTGTAATATTTTCCTTTCAGTAACTTCCCCTACAAAGTGTCCACCCACAATGCCTTGATATGCCTCTTCTAGGACTTGTGGTCGTTGGTGCTCTAGTGTTACTCATCGCATGAACTAATATTTCCCCATATGATAGAGAAATACATTTTAAATGCTAAAGGGAATCACCTTGGTCAAGATCTACTTCAATTCTATTTTGGTGTAGTGTGCGGGTAATGTCCTTTACCCCAAAAACTATGCAATTTCTGCTGGCTATTTTATAATTACAAAAACTCTAACTAGATGAGCATCAGGAGATTCATCAAGGATATCCTATGGATTCTCACTGTTATGAAATATACTAAGATGGTTAGGGATGAAATTTTCCCACCTTGGATTAACACTAATATGAAAGTGGAATTCCTAAAAATCATCAACCACCAGGATATCTATTCACCCAACATTGGCTTGTTAGCCAGGCATCACAAAGCTTGAAAATCTATAAATAGTTCAAATGGGCTAGCCATTAAATAATGTATAAATTTTTGTAGGGTAAATACAATTTATAGAGATTCCCTCTCAGTTGTGGTATAATTCTTTTCATCTGTATACAATTTTTGGCTTGCAAAATGGATTGGATGGTTCAATCCTCCTTCACCAGAATGTGAAAGCACTGCACCAACTAGGAAGTCATTCCTCCCAGAGTATCATAGGAAGTCATTCCTCCCAATCATATTTATTGACATCACAAACCTTTGTTAGTAGCTTACCAATAACTTTGTTCATATCCTTTGCTTAGACATTGGCTTGCAGATGATATGTAGTGATTTTATGATGAGAAATCATAAATTCTTATGGTATGATCTTGATGGTCATGTTTAAAAAGTGTGTACCCCAATTAATTACCAATCTCAATGGGCATTCAAATCAAGTAATGATGTTTTCATACAAAAACTTAGCAATATCTTCAGCTATGTAGCTTAGTATAGTCATAACCTCTATGCATTTGGTAAAATAATCCATCGTAGTGATTATGTATCTAAAATTATAGTGATTACTTAATGGATTAATGGGCCCAACAAAACTAATTCCCCACTGCTCAAACGGTTGTTGTGCTTACATGGGATGAAGAAGCATCTCATCCCTCTGATTGGGTTTATCCATGTATTAGAAAAAATCACACATTTGGGCAACCCTTTGTACATCCTCAAAAAGGTGTGGCCACAAAATACCACTTTGTAATATTTTCCTTTCAATAACTTCCCCTACAAAGTGTCCACCCACAATGCCCTGATATGCCTCTTCTTGGACTTGTGGTCATTGGTGCTCTAGTGTTACTCATCGCATGAACTCATATTTCCCCATATGATAGAGAAATACATTATAAATGCTAAAGGGAATCACCTTGGTCAAGATCTACTTCATTTCTATTTTGGTGTAGTGTGCGGGTAATGTCCTTTGCCCCAAAAACTATGCAATTTCTACTGGCTATTTTATAATTACAAAAACTCTAAATAGATGAGCATCAGGAGATTCATCAAGGATATCCTCTGGATTATCACTATTATGAAATATACTAAGATGGTTAGGGATGACTTTCTCCCACCTTGGATTAAAATTAATATGAAATTGGAATTCCTAAAAATCATCAACCACTATGATATCTATTCACCCAACATTGGCTTGTTGACCAGGCATCACAAAGCTTGAAAATCTATAAATAGTTCAAATGGGCTAGCCATCAAATAATGTATAAATTTTTGTAGGGTAAATACAATTTATAGAGATTCCCTCTCAGTTTTGGTATAATTCTTTTAATCTGTATACAATTTTTGGCTTGCAGATTGGATGGTTCAATCCTCCTTCACCAGACTGTGCAAGCACTACACCAACTATGGTACCTGATGCATCAACATGAACATAGAAATTTTTACCATAGTATGGAAAAATAAGGATTGGTATAGTAACCAACCTATATTTTATATCCACAAAAGCTGCTTTGCACTCTTCTGTCCATACAAAGGGAATACCTTTGTCCTAATAATTTCTCCAGTGGTGTTGAGATAGTTACATACCCTTTTATGAATTTGGTAGTGGCATATTCATTATCAGTGTAATATTCACTTGATCCACAAAAATTACCTTGTTACACACTAGATGGCTTAGTAGAACATCAAACGGTGTAAAAATATATATTTTTTTAAGTTAAGCAAAATCCTAAGCACTCTAAGTCTTTACAACATTAGTCTTAATTTTGTTAAGTGTTCTCAAAATAATGAAAAAACTTCCCAATCACCCAAATATACCTCTCAAAAATCATGAATGAAGTCCTTAATGCAGTTACTATGGCCATGGAGAAAACTGTAGGTGCATTATTTAGATCAATTAACATTACCTTATATGTGAATGACCCCCATTCTATAGCAAATGTCATATTAATTCTATCCTAAACTGTGATGTTATATGATGATACCCACTAAATCCATCAGTGAAAAAATACACCTCATGTCTAGTTACAACTTCCAACACTTCATCAGTAATTGGTATATGAAAGGGGTCATTAATGCAGACATCATTTAGAATGAGATAGTCTCCATAGATATGAATCTCGCATGTTTTCTTCTACTGCACTACCATAAGACTCACATAGTCCAAATTTTACATATGAAATATTATTCTTTCATCCTGTATATGGTCCTATTAGGCTTTGTATTTCATCTTCATATTAGGGTTGAGACGGTAGAACCTCTTATTGATGGGTCATGTACCTTCTTTGAGTTCTATATGCATTTTCCCTAAAAAAGGGTCCACCTATTTGACTTTTGAAAAAATAATAGGAAACATATTTGTGTAATCTCAGAGAAGCTTCAATATTTACAAAATGTCTTACTTCTCCCAATAGTCACCAACATGTGCCAATTTTAGTGTTTCTTCAGACCCGATGTTCACAATTTATTCCTTTAGAGGTTCCTAATACACTTTGCACTCTTCCTCTGAAATGGACTACTGAATGGCCTGCTTACCCTCTTATTATAGAAATTTAATTTATCATAGTCGGTCTTCTTTAGCTTCTTCATCCATAGGTTCAAGAAATATTTTGTAATTTGGTTCAAGCTCAAAAAACTCAACGAGATATAAAGAATCTTTTCTAACTGAATCAAAGTAATGAGAAGACTCATCTTGAATAGAATGGCAAGGCTGGATTTCCATATTTACTATACATCTTCACTTGGTATCCATATTCACAACTTTAATAAGGTCTTTGGCATCTTATTTACTGCACTTGGCTTCCATGGTGACATCATCGATAAGTTCACAAGTGTCCTTATCCTTTAGCTATAAATCATAGTTGTGAAAATATTCTACTCATCTATGGCATATAAATGTTTTTATCTTTTTCAACACATTGTGGACCAATGGATTCTCACTTTCAAATATTAAATTTTGAATAAAGTCAATCTACAACTAAATCCAATGTTGCATCTCTCTGCGATGTTCTTGGTGAATGTTCCAAGTGGTAGTAAAAACCCCTAATGTGTAAACAAAGTAATGCATCTATTACTTCAAATTGATTTCTTTGGCTATCCATACTTCAATGCACTATTAAATATGGTTCATAGGACATTTTAGTTCCCAAAAGATAGGCCATTCTATTTTCACTTTCTTAGGCAATTGAAATCATGCAATGATCAATTCACACACTTCTACCCATGTCTTACTACTACTATAATGTTCTTCCCACTAGTTATCTACAACTCCTTTCAATGCATAACTGAGGGCACTTATCCTTTAGCTATCCATTGGTATATGCATTTGGAAATGCACTATAAAGGTGCCAATGTCTTCAGTGATAAAATACTGAGGGATTTATCGATCAGTCACATAAACCATGCACAAGGGTTTAATGCCATGATAATTTCTATCCCAATTTAGCATGTAAGTATCAAAATCACCATTGACAGAAGAGGCTTGATCCTATGAAAGAATACCTTTAGGGGTAGGCTTAGTGTAGTCACGATCTATAAAACTAGCTTGATATAACAACTCTATATCAAATTGTGTAGGTGAGTATATAGATAGAGATCACACTTCATATGTATAAATACTCAAAGGTTTTAAAGAAAACTTAACCCACAATTTGGTAACTTATGGATCTATTAAAGGAACACTGTAATAGTTCATTGGCATGTTACATTGTATATTAAGTACACTCTACATCATAATTCACATCCAGCTATTGCCTCTCACTACATAGGGAGAATCAGGTTTCCTAAGAATTATCTATGACTTGGAAGCTTTGTTAAGAGGGATAATGATTATACGATTATCCTGGTGTGATTCTAGTTGGTTCATTACCATGTTGATTGTCATTTGACCATCATAGTCCCACTTTTCCCCCAACAAAGATGGGTAGTGAGTTTCATCTATCTTCATATCTGTTACTTCAAAATCACCATGTAGAGTTAACTCTAAGATTTTAATCTCCACATCTTCAAAATTTCCTATAGGCTCTACCCTATCATAGTCCACCAAACTAAGGGTTATAGGGTTGTAACTTAAAGAACATATGTTGATCACCTCCCAGTTAGATCATGGGACCATATTCTCTATGCTCCCAAAATCAAACACAATGTTCAATATCTTGTATGTTGCTAACGCTATATCTTCCCTGGCATCAACATCCCATGGTTTCTTTGTCTTGACAAACTAATCCATATTCTCATGCCTTTCCCTTCCCTTTTGTGCACATTCGATTAGACTGTGCAAAAGGTTGGTGATATTTTGTGATATATCTTTATTTTATAGAGTATTGAGCAATTTCATCAACTCTATAGATGTTTTTATGACCCCCTCTTATTTCATGATTTGTATAATCTACCCATACATCTGAGTGTCAAGTGTAGCTTCATCTGCTATTGATGTACCTTGGTGTTGAATACTCTATAAAATTTACATAGCTTATTTCATGAGTACCTTCTCATTTATCAGTTTCAAATAGGTGTCTACTTTAGCTTTGCATATGCCAAAATTTATTGGCATCTCTAAAGGAGGTAGTCCTTGCTATGTGTACTACATTCTTATAACTTCTTACATAAATACATTTTATTTGGGATTAAAACCAACTCAATTGACATTCCACACTACTTGGTCTCTATGTTGTGCTTCAAGAATAGGGCAGTATTAAGTATCATGTTGTTTAGATACTCAGTTGTAGGTTTGTGGTTATAGATTTGTAGGGAAATTCCACTTCACATGATTGAGTTCCCTACACAAATAACATTTAATAGGTCCTCTAGGACCATTGACACATCCTTTATATGCACCTCCATGGTATCCACCTCTGAATCTACCTCTATTCTCTTAATATCCCTAGCCATCTTCCTATTGTGACCAAAAGTTTGTTATAGTCTTTGGCATATTCCACCCCTACTGGTATTGTTGGGTGTCATAACCACTATATTGTGGCACCTATAAATCCTATTGTGCTTTAGGAAACACAATATTCTAAGTATATTGATAAGCATATTATAGTGGTTGTGTAGTTTGAAATCCACCAGCTAATCCTTGTGGTTGAAATGGGCATGCATTATGCGCCCATGCCAACCCAATCTATGTTACATTGGTGGGAGGGGTTTCCACTTTTGAAATAGCTTGTGACATCATTAGCACTTTTTGTACAATTACTATGACATTTTTAGTAATGTCTTCCTTCAACTCTTGGAGATCCCTACAATCCTTATCCTCATGCTTAGTAGATTTGCATAATTTACAACACATACTTTATAGATTTCTAACAAACTATTGTACCAAGAATTGTTGAGTGTCCCACTATGAAAAATATGATGCAAAATTATGTATGTAATTTTAGATATTCATTCCTATGGTGGACGTATTTACCTCACTCAATACACCAGAGACTGGTTCTGGGTCGCTCAATAGTATTCTATGGGGCCTCCAACTTCTATAAAATAGCTTGGAGTGTACTTTTTAACTATGTTTTGCTCTCTATTGGGGTACCATAATCCTTTATTTTCTCCACTCTTACTATGGATATTATAGCTTCTAATTTATTAGTAAATTTGGTTTGTGCTATTTCAAACCATATCTTAGGTTTCCATCCTTTGACGAGCCAAACGACCTTATCTTTGTCTTCCAAGGCAAATTCAACATTGTTGACCAAATCAAAAAATTTGCAGTCATAATCATGAATGGTTTCCCTTTGACCTTGGTGTATTTCCTTCAAGTCTTGTATGGTTTATCCTATGCTTTTATTAACCTTGAACTCCGTAATCAACCATGTCTGCACATCATCAAGGCTTGATGTTCTTGATTGCTTGTGGAACATGAACTCCAATGCCCTTATAAACAAGGCAATAATGAGCTCATATTTCATAGTTTTTTAATCTATAATGCCTTCCACCTACCATTTCATGTCACACATTAGCAAGTATTTTTTTGGATCCATAATTACATCATAGGGTGCCAATGTGATAAAGGCTCCTGATTGTACAACCATATTTCCTAGGCTCATTTTCAAAGGAAGTGTTACCTACATTCCTCTAGATGGTGGTAATGATAATATAACTTATGTAATTAATACCTAAGAACCTCTTGGTGGTGGAAGTGGTGATTCGTAAACTGGGTTTATTTCTCAAATAAATTAAATAGTTTAAAATTAGATACTAAAATTCTTAATTTATCATTTAAATGAAATTGGTTACAGAATATTCTAGGAATGAATACAAAGTATTTATCAAACTTTGTAAATTCATTACTGCTTTTAAAACTCCTATTTTATGTCTTTTATAATTTCCCAGAATTAATCTTTGTATCTAATTAATTCATTTATTAATTGAATTAAATGAAATGAACTCAGAAATAATTAAAAAGGAAAGTTGACACCAAACATGATAACATAGTTTACCCATTTAGGCTACATCTTTGAGTTCGTGAAACAATGAACCAATCAATTAAAATGATGTAAATGTCAACAAATTACCAAATTACATCATAATGGATTTTAGAAATGTGTAATTAATGTTGAACCCTAACTATGGAGATTTTGATTTGTACAATAAATGTCTTTATTTATCAGTAACATCTCATCTCCATTAATATAGGTATATTCTCAATTTAGAGTATCTGTAAAACTCTGACAAATAGGCATAATGACTAAATATGAATGCCTCTAGTTGTTACATACCTACAACTCCCACCCAATATAACCCTGTAACTATATACATTCCTCCATGGCCATAAGCCTTAAAATAAATAGAGGGAAATAAGAATAATATAGTTACATGTCTCTCTATGTATTCATACACAATTTCACCATACATATCTTCATTGACTACCACCATGGAATATAAGAAGTGAGTTGACCCTAGACTCTGGTCTCTGTCTTGAAATAACCTATAATGAAAATAATATATCTTCCCTTGGCCTAAGGCCTTACAAAATAATCATGTTTTCTCCTTTCAAAAACTATTTACTTATTTCTTCCATGGCTATGTTACTGCAGTCTTTAATTTCTCCACATCCATGACTATGTTTAGATTTTATTTTATTCCATGCAACCAGTTTGCATGAGATTTTATTTTTAGGACAATCAATTTAATAGATTGCATATGATTATGCATGAATAAACTTTAGTTTTAATTTTTGTTAGCTTATGTTTATCTATTGTTCTATTCTTTTGTAGACCTCTATTTAAAGAGGATTTTGTAATCATTTGTATGAGAAGAAAAGTTGAATAAATTTTTAGTATTGGTATTCTATTTTTTATATGTTTTATCATTGGTGAATTAATGTAAAAAAATTGTAGCTTTATTTCTGCATCTTGTTTTTATTGCTTTTGCTATTTCAACAAATTGGTATCAGAGCCAAGAAGTTATTTGATGATTTTAGCAAGGATTTCTTTTATTGCTATAACAGATCATGGCAACAAGCAACAACATCAATCAGCCCCAAATTCCTATTTTCAATGGTAAGAATTATGATTTTTGGGAAATTAAGATGAGAACTTAATTTTTTTCACAAGATATTTGGGAATTGGTAGAAAATGGTTTTGCAGTACCACACGATCAGGCAATCTTTCAGGCATTAACACAGAGAGAAAAAAGATCAACTTAAAGATTAAAAAAAAAATGATGCAAAAGATTTATTTTTAATTTAGGAAGCAATGGATGAGTCAATATTTCCTAGAGTTGAATCAGCAATAAGATCTAGGAGGGTATGGGAGATTTTAGAGACAGCCTATCAAGGTACTACAAAGGTGAAAGTAGCTAAACTACAATCTTTTAGAAGAAATTTTAAAATTTTGCAAATGAGTGAATCAGACTCTGTAGACCAATTTATGAGTCAAGTCATGAATGGTTTAAATCAAACTAGATTTAATGGAGAAGAATTAATAGATCAGAAGATTATAGAAAATATTTTTAGGAGTTTGCCTAGTAAATTTGATGCTATAGTAGTAACAATTGAGGAATCCAAGGATTTGATATAGTTATTTGTAGACAAATTAATGGGATCCTTGTTAACACATGAGTCCAGAATGAATATAAATAACACTACTTCTTTTGAGAATGCTTTCAAGTCACAGGTATCATCTAACAGAGGAAGAGGAAGGTCAAGCTTCAGAGGTAGAGGCATTGGCAAAGATGTTAGAAGTTATCTAGCTCAAGGTGAAAGAATAATATAGATCAAGGTGAAAAGAATGATAAGATCTATAACAATAAAGGACATGGAAATAATCATTTCAAAAAACATTCATAGAGGTTTCATAAATCTAACATTCAGTGTTATTATTTTTTTAAAAAAGGACATTATGCATATGAATGTAGAAAGAAACAAGAAGATGTGGATAAGCAGAATGCTAATTATACAAATTAATCTAGATCTAATTCTGAGAGTATGCTCATCACATGTAATGTTGCTCAAGAGAGCACTAGAAATATCTAGTTTTTGAATAGTGGATGCAGTAATCATATGCCTGAAAATAAATATTTGTTTGGTAGTCTTGATGATTCTATGAAGTCTGAAGTGAAATTGTGAAATGATAAAAAAAATCATTATAATAGGTAAAGGTGTAATAAGTGTTTTGATAAAAAATGGCGAAAGAAAGTTTATTCCTGATGTTTGTTTTGTACCTAGACTAAATCATAATCTTATGAGCATTGGGCAACTAGTACAAAAAGGTTATAGGGTATCATTTACGAATCATGTTTACACTATATTAGATAGATTTACAAATGATGAGTTGATTGCAAGAGTGGATATGATCAAGAATTGGATGTTCCCCCTTCAAATTCAGTCTATCCAAGGAGTAGAAGAAGTCAATTTCAAAATAATATGTTTAAACCAATCATGGCTATGGAATTTGAGGTATGTACATTTATATTTTGGAGGTTTGAGTTTGTTACAAAAGAAATAAATGGTGAAAGGATTTCCGTCTATAGAGCAGCTAGCCAGTTCATGTGAGAGTTACATTTTGGCAAAATAACATAGAGAGAGTTTTCCTATAGGAATCTCATATAAAGCAAGGGTATTATTGGAGATAGTTCATAGTGATTTATGTGGACCAATTCAAACTCTAGCATTTGGAGGTAGTACTTACTTTCTAACATTCATTGATAATTTTAGTAGGAAGACATGGGTATATTTTCTCAAGCGGAAGTCTGAAGCCTTCAGTAAATTCAAGGAGTTCAAGTCTATGGTGGAAAAGAAAAGTGGGAATTACATCAAGGTACTTAGATCAGATAGTGGAGGTGAATATATGTCTAATAAATTTAAAGATTTTTGTAGATATTATGGCATTAAAAGACAATTGACTACAAGGTACATACCACAACATAATGGTGTAGTAGAAAGAAAGAATAGAATGATCATGGAGATGGATAGAAACATGTTGAAGGTTAAACATTTATCAAATGAATATTGGGAAAAAGCAATAGCATGTGCAGTATATATTCTAAATAGAACCCCAATAAATAATGTCAAGGATTGAATTGCACAAGAAGCTTGGAGTGGTAAGTATCATAGTGTATCTCATTTCAAAATTTTTGGTTGTATAGCATATTCTCTTGTACCATCATAATTAAGAATAAAACTAGATAATAAAAGTGAGAAATATATTTTCATTGGTTAGAATGAACAATTAAAAGCCCATAAATTGTATAACCCAATTTCAAATAAAGTGATTGTTAGCACAAATTTCAAATTTAAGGAAGAAGAAGCATGAGATGGAAGCATTGACAAATAGGTCACAATTGAAGCATCAATACCACATAATGAAGAAGAAATTAAAGAGAAAATTA
The DNA here is from genome assembly GCA_037957365.1 of Torreya grandis. NCBI lineage: Eukaryota > Viridiplantae > Streptophyta > Pinopsida > Cupressales > Taxaceae > Torreya > Torreya grandis. Next base: position 374,553 of record JARHVA010000505.1, on the reverse strand, counting down.
TGCAAGGTGATCAATCCAATCCACAACCAGGATCAAGTACACCATCAAGAACTCCATGAAATGTTGCCCAAGGTGAATCATCATGTCATGCACATCATCCTACTCCTAGTTCACAAGTAAGTGGTGAATCATATCCTATCATATCATACTCTTGCCTCACTAAGGTCAAAATATAAAGGTAAGAAAATGAGAAGTTTGAAAGAGATATATGATCAAGGAGAAGATAATTTGGATTTATGCTCAATTTTTTCTTTATTCTCTCATGATCCTATGAATTTTGAAGAAGCAATTAAGGAGGAACATTGGATCAAAGATATGGATGAAGAAATAGATTCCATTGAAAGAAATCACACATGGGAGCTAGTTGATCTACTTGAAGGTAAGGATCGCATTGGATTTAAATGGGTTTACAAAACAAAATTTAATGCAAAAGGTGAGATCAAAAAATTCAAGGCAAGGTTAATACCAAAAGGTTTTGTACAACATTATGGAATTGATTATAATGAAACATTTGCTTCAGTTGGTAGACTTGATACTATTAGAATGGTTTTAATAATAACTGCACAAAATAATTAGAAATTTTTTCAAATGGATGTGAAATCAATTTTTCTAAATGGTTTTTTGGAAGAAGAAGTGTATGTGAAACAACCACCAAGTTATGAAGTGCAGGAACATGAAAATATGGTATATAAATTGAAGAAGGCTCTCTATGGTCTCAGGAAAGCACCAATAGCATGGTATAGCAGGATTGATTCATACATGAAAAGCAATGGATTCAGTAGAAGCAAGAGTGAGCCCACGTTGTACACAAAGATCAATAAAGAAGGTCAGATTTTGATAGTGTGTTTATATGTTGATTTAATTTTTACTAGAAATTTGTCCGTAGATGCATTTAAATCGCAATGAAGAAAGAATTTGAGATGATAGATTTGGGTTTGATGAAGTATTTTTTGGGAATTGAAGTTGTTCAATCAAATAAAGGAATTTTTATTAGTCAATTTGAATATGCAAAAGATGTGTTGAAAAGGTTTAGAATGTTAAATTGTAAGCAAGCATCTACACCAGTTGCAATAGGCATTGAAGTTAGCAAAGAAAACAAAAGGCCTAATGTTGATTCTACAATCTTTAAAAGATTAATTGGAAGTTTGATGTATCTTATAGCTACAAGACCAGATATCGTATATGGGGTTAGTCTAATCTCAAGATTCATGGAGTCACCAAAAGACTCAAATTGGCAAGTGGGAAAGAGGATATTTAGATATGTGGCAGGAACAATAGGATATGGAATCTTGTATTTCAAAACTAATGATTTTTGTTTGAATGGTTTTACTGACAGTGATTTTATAGATAGCACTGATGATAGGAAGAGTACTTCCAGATATGTCTTTCATTGTGAGATAGGTGTAGTCTCATGGGCATCAAAGAAGCAACCCATAGTGACTCTTTCATTAGCTAAAGTAGAATATGTAGCAACTACATCAGCAACGTGCCAAGTAATTTGGATGAGGAAAGTTCTAATAGATCTATTACAAGCTCAGGAGGAGCCACCATCCATCTTTTGTGACAACAAATCAGCAATTGCATTGTCAAAGAATCACGTGTTTCACAAGAGGAGCAATCATATTGATACAAGATTTCATTTCATCAGAGAGTTAGTGAACAATGAAGAAATCTATTTGGAGGTTTGCAGATCTGAAGACCAATTGACAAATATATTCACAAAAGCATTAGCCAAGGAGAATTTTGAGTATCTAAGACATAATTTATACATTGTAAATGCTGAAGTAGTTAATGGTAGAAATTAAGGCAGAGTGCTAGAACTGCAGTCTCTAATTTCTCCACATCCATGACTATGTTTAGATTTTATTTTATTCCATGCAACCAGTTTGCATGAGATTTTATTTTTAGGACAATCAATTTTATAGATTGCATATGCTTATGCATGAATAAACTTTAGTTTTAATTTTTGTTAGCTTATGTTTATCTGTTGTTCTATTCTACTGGAGACCTCTATTTAAAGAGGGTTTTGTAATCATTTGTATGAGAAGAAAAGTTAAATAAATTTTCAGTATTGTTGTTCTAGTTTTTCTCTGTTTTATCATTGGTGAATTAATGTAAAAAAGCTGTAGATTTATTTCTGCATCTTGTTTTTTTTGCTATTTCAACAGGCTATAGGGCCTATATAAAAATAGAAGAAAATAAAATGAATTGACACATGCTTGTATCTACATCTGAAAAATTAAAATAGCAGACTCGGCTCTACATGACTGTCTTCGCCGAGACCAAAGGCCTTCACCATACGGTGACCCTTGAAAATATATATATGGGTATATTTATATTATATGGCCAAAGGCTATACTAACAACAGATCGCGTCAACCAGACTCGGGCTTGCATCCCTCTCCACTATAATCTGCTCGATGCATATTCCTTTCACCATTTCGGTTCGGTCTTTGCCAGCAATCTTTCAATGAATGTGTTTCTCCATTCGACGCCTTATTATACCTGCATATTAAAACGTATTTGCCATGGCCAAGAGGACTCAACAACTGAACGATCAATACAGGCTCGAGTTTACCACATAGGAGAACACAACAGACTCGGTTCTGCCTACCAATATACCCAAAAAAACTTTCACCCTTTGCTAACCTAGACTGTGATTACATCCTCATGTATGGACTCGGGTTGTTTTCTTCATTCTCCATAGGCCAAAGCCTTACAAAATAGGCGATCTGAAACATGCTTGGGTTGTGTTGATCTTTGGGGCTCGGATCATAATATCTATTCGCCATGGATCATCAGCTTTTATAAATAGCCGATTATGATTATCCTTTCAAACTCAGCCGCACAATCCCAGCATCCATTCCAGGGATATATACCTTCGGGACTCCTCAACACGCATAAACACACGTCACACGTAAAATCCTTCTCCATTAACAAAACATGGCAACGACAAATATTCTCTAATCGTTTTGTTAGCCCGATGCAACGACAAGCCCAGCCACAAACATTCTTCAGAAACGGTAGTAAAATGCTGCGTGCTCCGATAGTCTGGGAATCTCGACCCAACGGAATCTCAGTTTGATGTGTTGGCAAACGTTGGAAAGTGAAGCTTGGTAAACCAATTACGAGTTGGTGGTTGTTTGTAACTTGAGCTCGATTGTTAACCCAATTTGACTCGATCCCAACTCGGTCTTGATGTAACTCGGTCCAACTCGGTCTCCATGCAACTCGTTTTCAATACAAATGCAACTTGATTTGGAACGGTTTCCATGTAACTCGTTTTTAATACAAATGCAACTTGATTTGGAACTTGAGTTAGGTCTCGGGTTGACATAACTCGAATTTGGTATATAAAAAGTGACTTGGAAAATAGGAAAGATGTGGTGGCAGTTATTTATATTCAGCGATAGACATTTGTAAGTCAGAGAGAGTGGGAGATCAAAGAATCAAGAAGTATCAGAAAGTTAGGAGATTTCGATTTCAAAAGGACAATGCAAGGATTCACCGAATCATAGAAGAATTATTTAAGAGTAATATCGGCTACATTGACTAGCCCCTTGTTGATTAAACAGGTTGTTGGTTGAGTGGCGTAGAACAAAAGTTTTGTTGAGGAGCATAAAATGCGAACATATACCATTACATTGACCAAAGATGAATTAAAGGCATTTTCTTCATCTGAACAACCTGAATCACGTCTATGATCACAGTTATATTTCCTATTTTTACAAAGTTTACCATTACCAACAAATATGCTAGTACTTGGAGATAGTCCAACTGGGTCTGCAAGACCATCACCGTAGACACCACAAGTGATCACTCCTCCCAAGTGAAAACATCATTTGATCCAGAGGATTTTTATTCATCGGTCCTCGTCATCAGCTCTCATATGTTTGCAAAAGGCTGGCTATGGAGATCGTAGCTGATGGAACCCTTTTTTATAATGGAGGGGGACTCTACCATCGTATATGGTAATAATGTTTTTTAATTTCAAGATTACACTATAATGAACCATATATTATTTTGGTGCTTTTGGATTGTGACACATGGCAGGATGAGGAGTGTTTAGGAAAGGTCCACATGGTGGGTCCTCAGGCCACCAAATATGGGCTCAAGGGATGTGTGTTGAGGGGGTGAAAGGTCTTGTTGGTTGATTCTCCTCATGTGGAAAGTTGAGCTAGTACTATGCTTGCATTTGACTATGCCTCTAAAATCAGGGAACTCTTCTATAAAAGTGAAAGATGTCTCTTTGGTTGACTGCGATCTATTACCAGCTATTAAACTACCTATATCTATGCTTTTTCCTTTTTTGACATCTTTTGCTTGCTTCTTACTCGCTCTCTGATCTCGCTAATCCTAGGCTCTTCTTCTCTCTCATCAACTTTTTACTCTCTTACTCTTTCATCAACTCATTCTTCCTCATTTTGGTCTCCTACAGCTATTTGGTCTCTACCCCTACTTCTACCTCTACTTCTACTCGTAGTCTCTCGTGAAGTCCCTGATATATTCCACCTCTTTTATTGTCACAGTTCTCACTCTGTATTTTCAAGCTTT
>JARHVA010000505.1:322500-365000 GCA_037957365.1 Torreya grandis | reverse complement strand
GCAAGCTTTCATAATTGTTCAAGTAACTTTTGATAGATTTTGAGACTTGATATTGATTTTTAGGCTAGCCATGCCTTGTACTTGTAAATAGATGCAAAAAAGTAGTCAAATTCAACATGTTGGGATTCCCTAGCACCTTTACACAATACTCCATCTATAACTTCAATCATAACTCCATTTGGTATGTCCACAATAGTAGTGCCCGTTCATGGCATAACTCAAGCTACAATTGTAACTACAGTTGTGGCTAAACTATACAAGTTTCATCCATAGGTAGATGCACAAAGTTGGGGGACAAAAAAAGTGACATAATGAAAAATAGAAAGCATTTTTTGTAAAGGGTGTACACCCTTTTCAAAAGGATGTATGCCCTTTTAAAAAAAGCCAATACAAGAATGAGGTTGGGTCGGTCCCAACCCCAAAGGGTGTATGCCATTTACAGTCCAAAGGGCGTATTGTGTCCTTTGTATAGGGTGTTCACCCTTTACAAGCCATATTTTTTTTTTGACAATTAAATGTTTGAAACCCATGTATTTTTTTCTATTTTGTAATTAGATGTATTTTATTTGCAAGTATATATTTAGTAAAATAAATGTTAAGTATAAGCTTACATTCAAGATATGGCTTGTGTATTTAGGTAGAGAATACTCCTTGAGATCGAACCATGGCTCAGTTATTTAATCAAGTAGAACATACTCAAGTAGATAAAATAGATAGGGAATACTTAAGTAGGTAAAATAGACATGTAATCCTCAATTGTATAGATCTATTACATATGTAACAAGATTTGTAACCTCGCTTCTCATTCTATCTTTTGATCTTGAAATTTTGAAAACTAAGTATTGACTGGAATGGAATTTGAAAAACTATCTTCTAAATGGTAACTCCTACAGTTCTGTAATCAATTTCAAAAGATGTTGAATGACCCTAATTTGTTAGATTTAGTAAAATAAATGTTAAGTATAAGCTTACATTTAATTTTAATATAAAATTAAATGTAAACTTATACTTTAAATTTATTTTACTAAATCTAACAAATTAGGGTCATTCAACATCTTTTGAAATTGATTATAGAACTGTAGGAGTTACCATTTAGAAGATAGTTTTTCAAATTCCATTTCAGTCAATACTTAGTTTTCATAATTTCAAGATCAAAAGATAGAATGAGAAGCGAGGTTACAAATCTTGTTACATATGTAATAGATCTATACAATTGAGGATTACATGTCTATTTTAGCCACTTAAGTATTCCCTATCTATTTTATCTACTTGAGTATGTTCTACCTGATTAAATAACTGAGCCATGGATCGATCTCAAGGAGTATTCCCTACCTAAATACACAAGCCATATCTTGATATTTACTATTCCCTTCTAGTGTCAAATTAAGTGTTCCACTTACTCAACCTGGTCTACTTCAAGGTCCTTTAGAAACTTGCTTGCAATTAGGTCTTTTCCTAACCATATATTATCTCTTGGTCTATCACAAAAGGTATTCTAAGTATTGGTATTGAAATATTAATGACCTTATTCCTTAATATTATCTCTTGACTTCTTAGCCTATATATTCAGATCAATAGACACTTTTAATGACTTAAACTAGGGTATTTAGTCCTAAGATAGTAATCTACTTTCAAGAAAAAACTTTTTTTTGACTACTAAAGTACTCAATTGTACATCGCTTCTTAGTGCATGAATAAATTCAACTCAAAACTTAGATGGCAATAAATCTACCCTTTATAGGCCTATTATGTCATGACCTCTGTTCTTAGATTGTCGATTCGTCCACATACTTTAAGTTGTTTTGGACCTCATTTAGTATTTGTGTCAGGATGAGACGATATTTAAGTTAACTTTTGTGTTGATTTCAAAGTCTATCAGATCATCGATGGGATTTTGCAAAAAAAATAAAGGTATGATTTAATTTCACTTTCAAATTCCAGAAGTTAGGAATCTTTAAAATATTAAAGTTATTTCTTTACATAGAAATATATGTAATGTTATCATAATATACAATTGTGAATAAGGGAAAATTAAATGGGATGAATATTTAGTCTTTTCCATTACTGTCGTTGCTAAAATAATTAAGCACCATACATGAAATAGTTTTTGAATAGGATTTAATATTCATGTAATAAATAGCGTACATAGGAATAGATAAGAATATTATCAATTCAATAATATTGAAATACACCAAGGTTATTTTAATAAAAAGGAACTTTTCTTTTATTTAATTATTTTAATTTTTTTTGCTTCAAATAAATTACCATAAATAATTTAAGAGTTTAATTATTATTAATTAATACCTAATATAATCCTATGTATAACCTTACAATACTAAAATAAGACTATTCTAAACTATCTAACCTACCACCTCACTAAGCCTACACTCTACCAAATCCTCCACATAAGCCATGGTTAATGAATATAACTATCACTTCCACTGCCAAACATACGAGGGAGTAATTGTGAACTCTTAGTGTCAAATGACTTTCTCTCCATTTGCATTAACTCGCTCCACCTCCCTTAGAGCCATCGCCCACTTTAACTCATGATACATATTAAATGACTGCCACATAAGAAGTACTTAAAAACCATGATTGAAGGAAAAAATTTGCATGGAAAATTTTATAAAGAGAGAGAGATTGATACATGGAAGGAGGGGAAGCAAAAAATAAGATCGATGCTTAAAAGAGGAGGAAGGTAGATCAATGCTTGGGAGGGAGATCGATGCTTGGAAGGGAGATTGACGCTTGGAGGGAAGTATTGATACCTATTATAGATCTATGCCATCCTCATTGCCTCCACACAATCCTTGTTATCTCTACATCATTTGATGCACCGTTCTTGTCTAACATCATTAACATTGTTGCCATATCAAGTTATGTTCCTTTCTCTTCTTTAACTCATCCCAAGATCAATGCTGCCACTATACAATTATCTCAGTTGTTTCAATTCAAGCAGAACCACATTCCTTTTCAGTTAAGGATTTCAACGGGCCCAAAAAACTCCTTTGCTTTTCAATACAAAGAGATGGGTGAAACTTTGCATGGTATGAGCCTATTACTTTCTCATCTATTTTTTTAATGCTTAAGGGAATGGAAATAAAAACAATATAGGGAAAGAGATATATACAATTTTGCATAGATTGCTACATTAATCCGTGTAGGTTTGTTCTTGAATTAATGATATTATATTGAAATGAATATAGCTTATCTTTGAAAATTATGGTGATTATAATAGAAATAAATTATCCTTATATGATTATTAGTTTACATTGGAATAATATTTGTATAATTGTAACTCTTTAGTTGAATAATATGTGAACATTATGTTGAAAAGTTTAAGTACAAGTAGGGCTGCTCATAAATCCCTTTGTGTGATAGTTGTTATAAAACTTATTATGTTGTTGTTTCTTCTAATGTGCTACAGTATTTATCATGAAGGAAGGTAAATTTTATATCTTAGAACTAACGTATTACATTGAAACATTTTAGGAAGGTGGTATGTAGATCTTACTAGTTTTATCTACCATTATTCTAAGCTCTCTCTTTTCCTTGTAAAGTTATTTTTGTGATGTATTTGTTTCAGATGCTCTCGTGGACTGATTTAGAAACTTGGAATTCATGAATACATTACTTTAAAAACTCTTGATTGCATGGATATATATGACATTGAATTATATACTACATTATCATTCACTACTTAAGTTGTTATTGGCATTTTAAATTTAAGGGACTAATTCACTCTTCAAGTCTTTACGTCCTTGACTGTTAGTCTATAATATGAAGATTACATTGTGTTAAGTATATGATTGGATTTTAAATTAATTATGAATCCCTTGCATTTAATTATTTTATTTATCATGAGTAAGATGACTTATTAAGAAAATTATATCTTCTAAAATATAACATTGTAACCATATCGACAAATAATAATACATTCTTCATAAAAGATTTATTTAACATCAAGTTTATAGTTCAATATAAGATTCTTTATGGATAGGTTATCTTGTAGAAAAGTAGACTAAAGATATAATTGTCCAAAATAACATTGAGGACTAAACTAGAAGATCATGTTACAAATTTATTATCCACCTTTCTACTCAAGAATTTGATTTTGAAATATAATGCATTAATTTATTTCAAGTATTCTTTACTTTTAATCTTAACATAGACCAAGAATTTGAGGTTAAACAAAACTATGCAACATTCGGTATTAAGCAGTGCCTTTGGCTCACATTTATAGGTAATGTTATCATGCTTGAGTTACTATATCCATAGCCTAACACAACTGCTAAAATGACATCTGAGCATCATCCCTATAGACCATCAAGGAGAAATAAGGGCCATATCATGTCATTAAGACCAAAGGGTGGGATAATCCCTCTTGGTCAAAAACACTATTAAGATAAGAAAACAACTTGAACTACCTTAAATGATTCTAACTTGTGAACTTATGAAACAAAGATGGAGAAAATATATTCCTTAGTCAAAACTTGGTACGACCAAAAAGGAGTAATAAAAACTCAGATTGAGAATGTTAAACTAGTTATCATTAAGAAACCACCAACCATATGACTTTCAGATAATGAAACCTTGGCAACAACAATTGTATGGATTAGGTTATTTAAAGAAAAGATCAAAAAACATTGTGGATGTAAATAAAAGTGGAAAGGAGATGTAGCTTGAAAATTTTAAATTCTATTTCTTGTTAAGATTTAGGGTTAGTTTAGTTTTAAAAGTATCTAATTACTTAAATTGATATTTTTTATGCTCCCATTTGGGTAGCAATCACAGAGAAACTATCTGGGGAATTGGGCCCTAGAAAGGGTTGCATACCCAAATTTAAAGTTCACATGAAACATAGATTATAAAATAGAAATACATGCATACTACACCTTGATCCTATTTAGAAGCAAGTATATAGGTAGTCTGGGAAGCGAAGGATGCTTCTAGTACATAGGTGATTAGGATGGGGTTGGAGTTGTGTGCTAAGCAATATTAAAGCTTAAATGAAAAGGCAAGACCATCATAATAGACCCTAGTTTAGATAAATAAAACAAAGATAAAAACTTTGTGATATACTAGGAAGGATCTTGGTTGGATCATCATAGTTCCTGATGGTTTAGGCCAAATTCTGAGGTGGAATGCTATTATTTTTTATATTCATGTCATGATGACTTTGGTGATTATCTAGTAGAGATGAGTGATGACCAGTGAGAGACTCAGGATCTAGTTGATCTCGATGAGTCAAGTCTCTAGCCATAGCATAACCTACTCATGTATAAGATGCCTAACATATATGGTTAGATGCTTGCCCATCTGGAAAAGGATAATAGATGCCTAACCTGTATGGTTAGATTCTTTCTCAGTTGGAAAAGTATATTTGATAGGTAAAAGTATACCCAAGTTATATTCACAGACAAACATTAATTAAACAAAAAAAAATCTATATTTTAGGTTATGGTCCCTATCTAGGTCCCTACATTGTGGTATCAGAGCCTAGGTTCAAAAGCTAGGCCTTAAGCCTACTACAACCTATGCTTAGTAAAAGATTTATTATTGATGATAACTTATTGAGAAAATTAAAAATTATTAGACAACTAATTTGGATAATTTTTTTTGTTCAGACATGGCTCATCGAAAAACTTCAAGGAAAGGAAAAAGAACAAAGAACAAGGGGAAAATGAAATTTGCCTCCACTATGAAAGAACCCATTTACACTTATGACCTAGAAATAATAGCTGTAATCCTGATTAAACTCAAACCTTTGAAAGTGGGGCTAGTTAAAACAAAACCATCTATGATTGAACCTATAGTCAAATGTTTGTTTAAGAGGCCCTCAACAATAAGAGATTATCCATTTGGAATAGGTTTTGATGCACCTTGCATAAGCCCTGAAGTATGTAAGGAATATAAATGATGCCACCAATATGTCGTTCACTCAGAAGATGAAGTTCCCAAAGAAATGGAACTAGATGAAGAAGATTCAATTTAGAAGAATTTTGAATCAATGTTATACAAGCATCTATATGTTATAGTGATAAAGCTTATCCTTTATAAAACTAAGAACTCTATGTAATACAAAGATGAATGAGAATATCAAATGCATATTTTTTGTCAATTCTATGTGTGACTGTGATCAATAATAATGTATGAGAAATCAATTATCTTGAATGAAAACTTAAGGGATTGTGTTATTTTTATCAGGAAACTAAATGGCAAGACCTAGATGATCAACTAGGAATCAAAGGAAAAATGTGAGATATGTGGAACCCAACAATGAAAATGTTGAATAAAAGGTTCCAAGAAATATAGAATTGGGGATATATGCCCTCAAATTTTTTTTGACCAAGCAAAGAGCCAAAATAGACTCAGTTTAATAAGTGATTAATGATCTTAGGTCAAGTCAAAAAAATATAGAAAATATAATGGAGCATAACCTTGATAATCAGCCTAAAGAAGATCCACCACCAATCAATGAGATGGAGGTTGTAGCTCCCATAATTGAAGATCCATTTTCTGATCTAAGCAAGGATTTGATGAAGATTTTACCCCCTAAGTTTGATGGGAAATAGTTAGGTGAAGGCACTAAGAATTGGTTAAATGAGATGGAAAAATAAATTAACTTGAGAAACTATAATTATTCAACTAAGGTGTTATGGGAATCCTACCAACTAGTAGGAGAGACAGTTAGCTGGTGGACTAACACAAAGGAATTAAAAAAAATAACCAAGGAAAATTTTACCTAGGATTAGTTTAATAGCCATTTCAGGAAGAGATGGTTACTCTAGTTATTCTTTGATGAGAAGATGTTTGAATTTCACAACCTAAGGTAGGGAGGCATGTCAATTCAACAATATTGGGATATGTTCACCAAATTACTTTAGTATGTGCCCATGTACCACAAGGATGAAAGAGTTCAGACTAGGAAGTTAATCCTAGGACTAAATGTAAACATAGGAGTGGAAGTAGATATACGCGACCTTGAGAATATGAACAAAGTGATATAAAAATCTCTCAAATAGGAATGAAAGTTACAAGCCTTGGCTACGACAAGACAAAACTTTAACAATGATAAAAAAAAAGCCTTCAAAAGGAAATCATATTTCAAGAGAAATCAAGTTATGGATAAAAACCCAAGAACAAATCCAATAGGTAGAACACCCCCACCAAATCAAAATTAGAGGGATGTTTTTGGAAGGCAAAACAACAGGGAGGAGATAATAATAGGAATGATCAAAGGAATTACAATCACCCAATGTATCCTCCATGGATTTCTGGCGATGCCTTGAGGAACCCAGTACCAAAAATCCCACTAGGAGGATGTTTTGATTGTGGAAGAAATCATTTTGCCCGTGAGGGCCCAAGGATGCAAGGATAGATAAGGGCTAATCAGCCTCAGAGGGGACCACAAAAAAGGATCAATGATGTAATAAGGAATTGCCAAAATAGATACCATAATGTACCAATTGAAGTTACAGGTATATTATTATGTAAACCCATTTCAATTCTCCTAGATACAAATTCATCAAAGTGTTTCATTTCTATAGAATTAGTAAGAAAAATGTCTCTTCTAGTGAATCACATGAGTTCATCATGGATGGTCCAGTATGAGGATAAGGTAGTTAAGGAAGAATCTCAATGTCTACCTAAGGTAAAAATACAATTTCTATATTTTGAGGTAAGCTTAGACCTGTTTGTAGCACCCTTAAGAGCTTATGATGTAATAATAGGGACAAGTTGGCTCACCAAGCACCAATAGGAGATAGACTATTATAGCAAGTTGGCTAGGTGTTAAAATGATGAGGGAAGATGGGTCATGATTCAATGGGTTCATAAGCCCATAAAAGTAGAAACCTTATCAACTATGTAGTTGAAGAAGGAGGGAAGGAAGGGAGCTCTAATTTTCATAGTGATGATAGATGATAAGGATGAAAGAAAAGACAAACCAACCCATGAACGGTATCTATTTTTAAGGGAATTTGAGGATGTGTTTCATGAAGAATTACTTGGAATGCCCCCTAAGAGAGAATTTGATTTCTCAATTGATATTTTACCTAGAGCTAAACCAGTCTCTAGAGTACCCTACAAAATGAACACAACTGTGTTGATGGAACTTAAAATTTAGCTAGAGGAACTCTTGAGTAAAGGATTGATTAGGCCAAGTGTATCTCCTTGGGGAGCGCCAGTCTTATTTATTAAAAATAAAGATGGAACTCTAAGATTATGCATTGATTAGAGAATGTTGAATAATGTCACAATTAAAAATAAATATACCCTACCTCGAATAGAAGACCTTTTTGAGAAAATTAAAGGAGCAACATTTTTCTCAAAGATAAACCTTTGATCAAGATATCATCAGCTAAGAATTAAGGAGGATATTCCAAAACTTGCTTTCAGGACCAGATATGGACATTATGAGTTTACTATTGTAACCTTTGGAGTGACAAATGCTCCTTCAACATTTATGAACTTAATGAAAAGTGTGTTCCATAATTACCTAAATAAGCTCATCTTGGTGTTCATATATGCCATTCTAATTTACTCTAAGAACGAGAAAGAACACTTAACACATCTTCAATTGGTTCTTCAAAGGTTGAGAATAAACTATATGGTAAGTTATCCAAATGTGCATTCTTTAAGAAGGAAATCCACCATCTAGGCCACATCATATCCAAATAAGGAATTGTAGTAGATCCAGACAAGATAAAGGAAATAATAGAATGGCCAATCCCAAAGAATATATCAGAAGTAAGGAGTTTCATGGGGTTAGTAGATTATTATAGGATATTTGTTGAAGGTTCTTTTAGGATCACCAACCTGATTATGACATTGCAAAGGAAAGGTAAGAAGTTTATATGGATAGATCAGTGTGATAAAGCTTCCAAATTTTGAAGGAAAAGTTGATGATGGCATCCATCTTAAAGGTACTCAATCTAAATGGACATTTCATGGTTGAAAAAGATGCATCCATCAAAGGATTGGGAGGATTACTCATTTAGAATGATGGCATAATAGCATATGAGTCTGGGAAATTGAAAATACATGAAGTAAATTATACCCTCATTATTTAGAATTAGTGGCAATTGTTCACGTTTTATAGAAGTAGAGGCATTTCCTTATTGGAAAAATTTTTGAACTAAAAACTAGCCATCAAGGGCTAAAGTACATTTTCACTCAACCCAATCTAAATGCTAGGCAAAGAAGGTGGTTGGATTTCTTGATTGCGTATGATTTTGAAATTGAGTATATCAAGGGAAAATAAAATAGGTTTATCGATGCTTTGAGTAGGAGAAGACACTTGATGAATATAAAAATGCTAAGATTTAATCTAAGAGGGTAAATACTAGAAGGACAAAAGAAAGATCTTTGGTATAATCAAGTGAGATTAATGATAGAGGAAAATATAGAAGGCCCAAGAACTGAAGGATATACCTTGGATAATGAGGGTTTGATTTGGTATAAGAGTAGATCTATGTTCCAAATGTAGAAGACTTAAGGAAGATAATTTTGATTGAAGCTCATGATGCACCCTACTCAGATCATCCAGGGGTAAACAAACTATATGGCGATCTTAAGAAATTATACTTATGGAAAGGGATGAAAAGGGATATAGTATTATATGTATTATTATGCTTGGAATGTCATAGGGTTAAAGCAGAAAACCATCATCCTACATGACTTTTATATCCTCACAATATTCAACAATATAAATGGTAAGTAGTTAGTGTATATTTTATAAAAGGATTACCTATGACACCCTTTAGGCATATGTTATTATGGTGGTAATTGACAAGCTTACTAAGGTGGTGCATCTCATACCCGTGAAATTGATTGATGATGAATCAACCTTATCCAACTGATTTGTGAAATAAGTGGTTAGATTTCATGGAGTTCCAAAAAATATTATATTAGACAGAGATTCTAGGTTTACTTCAAGGTTTTGGACAACCCTACAGTCAGCTTTAGGTACACTATTAAACTTCAGCTCCACTTTTCATCCTAAGATGGATTGGAAAATAGAAATGAAAAATTAGGTTGTAGAAGACCTCTTAAGGATGTATTGTATAGATCAAAAAACAAAATGGGAAGCTTATCTTCCACTGGTATAATTTTCCTATAATAACTAATTTCAAACATCTTTAGGTCTAACTCCTTTTGAAGCTCTATATGGGAGAAGCTGTCAAACACCACTTAGTTGGGATAACCTTGAAGACAAAATAGTAATTGGTCCTAAACTATTGAAAGAGATGAAGGAATAGGTGAAAGTTATAAGGCAGAGGTTAAATAAAGCATCAGACAGACAAAAGAGCTATGCAAATAGGATGAGAGTTTAGAAAGGATTATTGATTGGTGACAAAGTGTTTTTAAGGGTCAAGGTAAAAAAATTTCCATAACCTTTGGGAAAAAGGCAAAGTTATCTCCTTGCTTTGTAGGACCTATTGATACTTAGTTTTACACCTATCATCAGAGTTGTAGGAAGTTTTAAGGATGTAGGACCTAACCTTGAAAACAACCTCCAGATTTTAAAGATGTTGGCTCTTCTCTTTAGGTTTTGGTGAAAAGGGAAAAGAAACAATTCATAAAAGGAGTATATAACTACTAAGGCGATGTGTGGACACTATATTTTTCTTACCTAAAAGCATAGTTATGAGAACCTACAGGTTTTTATTGAAATTAGCTAAAGAACATAAAACATGATTAACAATTACAACATAAACTATAGATTAATGAAAGGCTTGTATCAAAAAGGATCAATAGAAACATAGTTCAATTCAATAACACATTTATATATTTTACAACATTTACTGAAAATAACTAAAGAGCGTAAAGCATGATTAATCAATCTCAATCTTTATATAAAAATAAAAAAGGCTTATAATAGAGAAATAAAAGCAAGAATCATAAACAAACTATGATTGCACTGAACACCACTCTCTCCTCATAATTTGAGAGAAGACTCTTTTACATAAGGCAAAAATGCACATAACATAATAATCAATCTCCCATGAGAGGCACTACGAAGGCAATCTAATGCTTAAAAACTAGCTTTCTATATTGATGATCTTTTTCTATTTAAAACTTTCCCCCTCTCTTAGTATATTCATGATCAACCCTATATACCCTAAAAAGATGCCCTTTCAAATAGCCACTACCTCTCTAAGCCTAACCATAGGTCCATAATTTTTAGATATAGATGCCATTTATGTTACCATTTCCTCTCATTTTGTTTCAATTGCATCCATTTGCTATCCTCAACTTGTAGTTTCTATTTGTATGGACACATGTAAGTCTCTATGGCCACCTATTATTTGGTTCTTCCTTTCCCTTATTCCACAATCTATTTTTGGTTTTTATAGTTCATTTAGACCTTGGGGACTATTGCTCTAACACGTGGTGGCTTCTCACTCAACTGAGGTATCTCTTCATCTCTTTTCTCTTTGAAAAGTGTGAAAGTGACACATGACACTTTTTTGATTTTATTTAAACCTTTTGTGACCTTCAAACTGAGCCATCAATCTCTTTTCTATCCTTTAACTTCATCATATCCCATTGTGGTGACACTTGGTAGCTCCTCATAAAATGAGGACCCTTTGGAACTTACTTTTTCTTGAATGAGCATCAAAATGACACATGGTACTTTTTACATTCGTTGAGTGTCCAAAGATCTTAACCAAAGAGGAAAGTCCCTCAGGTCACACATTCACCATTACATTCCTTGATGTGATCCATGTCGTTAGATCAACTATTGACTCTTTGACTTAGAGAAAAACTGTCATGCATCCATGTGGTGGTCTCTCACTCAAAGAGGGATTTTGGAGACTCATTTTCCCTCAAAAGAGAAACATCATTAAACTTGGTAGATTCCTCTTGTGATTAGGTTTAAAATCTATTTTTTAAAGTCCTTCTCCTTATGTGATTTCAGAAGCCTCGATGTGTCAACCCAAAATACTTCAACTACCCATACTTAGATGAAAAAGCAAAAATATGCACCTTGAAATATAAATAAAACAAAATGTAGAGTTTTAACTCTAAAGTTCATGGTGAACTACCAGGTACTATGTGCTTGCATGAAAAGACTAGTGTAACCCTATTGAAACCCCAAAATGATCAAAATTTGATGTTGTAACTCACTCAAAGCTTCTGCAATGTGGCTTGCAAGTCATCCCATTCTACCTTGGAAGGGTACTGCCTCTTATGTAAATCCTGTAAGGCTCTACCTAGCTCTATGATCTCCTTATGGGAGAATGCTTGAAGGTTTTGAACAATAGAGCATAGTTGTAATTCTAATTTTTCAATTGGAATTCACATAGATTCCACCTTAGTAATAGTTGAAGAGTCCTTGAGGGACTAGAAAACCACTTTATCATGTTGTTTGGTGGTTAACAGATTTTGAATTTGGCCCTCCATTAGGACCGTGCTATCATCAGGAAAAGGAGAAGGGAGTCCCAATTGGAATAATTTATTGATGTGTCCCTTCATTCATTTCACTCCTCCCTTTAGCAAGGTTGAGTAGATTCTTGCATTTAGAGGTGGCCTTGTTGTAAATTAGAATCTCACTCACATACCCTGTGGCCATCCACTTGTCAGTAATTCTCGCTACCTATAGGGTCTCATCTGAGGTGTCATATAAATTATAAATCAATGATTGTGATTTAGACACTTTTATATCCATATGAAGGAGGATCACCTCAATGGGAAAATCCACTATAACACACAGGGACTGGGCATCAAAAATAAATTTGACGTTGGCCCTCAACTATGTGACATCTCCTAATATCCTCTTCCAACAAGAAGCATAAAATTCCTTGACCATGGCCATGAATTCAGTTGTCTAGGGATATTTTTCCAATTATTGGGTCAGTTTCATGATGTCATTCCTCAAATTACTGTATAGGAAGCTCAAGTTGTTCCTTTTTGAGTCAGAAACATTCATTCTTTATTATAGCTAGGTGATTTCTTATTCTTTTTCTTTAATTTTCCCCTCTAGGAGACTCCTCTCCTATTCCAATGAGTTGATGGATGTTTTGGATGTATCAAGCTCCTACTACAAGGCTTTTGCTTTTTCCTTAGAAGTCATTAAGACTGCCGTGGTCACTACTCCTTTCAAGTCCCTGTTCAGCTCGGCTATTTCTTTATCCTTGGCCTTGATCTCTTGATTGAGGCATCTCAATGTAGCCTAAACTTGATGCAAACTCTTCTTCGACTTTTACAATTTGTTGGTGACCTTAAGTTAAACTGTGGTGACCATAGTCATTGTTTCAGTCATCAACTCCACTTTATCTTACGGCTTGAATTGAGTTAGGTCCATGGCGACCCTGTTATTGAATAGTTAGTGGCCTCCATTTGCTCGATGGGTTTACTCACATTTAGAGTCATTTGAGATACAATGAGGGAATGTTTCTCATGGTCATACAATGACTGCATTTGTGGTATGACCAGGGATTTCCTTTCTTTCTTCCTTTTTTCTCCCTCTTTACCTCTTGGGCCCTCTTGGCTATGTCAGACTGAGTGTGAAACCTTGAGGGAGATGCTACCATGCCACCCCAAAAGGGGACCCTTGGGGTAACCATAGGGTACTATGATGTATTTTTGGGGTTGTTGCTATGATGAAGGTAGGGTTATGAGAACCTTTGGGGAAAAGGTTGGCAAACCCAAATGAGGGGAAGTAGAGAGGAAGGGTGCACTAAATAACATTAGAGTTTCGATGGGAACAACCAAGATAGATGGGAAAGTTAGGGTCTGTGGAGGGAAAGGTGTCAAAAATTGACCTAGAGGTGGTGGGGGAGTCAAAAATGAGGCAGGGTCTACCTATTTTGTCTGACTCTTTACTTATTTTGTGGGCTCTCCTCAGGAGTTTTTTCTTCTATCTAGGCACCTAGGCATTATGGAGAATCCCATACTTCTACTACAAATGATGTAGTCGGTGCTAACTCAACTAATATTTGTGTTGAGGGAACCATAAAAATAGATCATTCCCTCTTTTAACTCTCCAACACGCTAAGTAACTGAGGCCATGTTTGCATTGGCAGCACCATGGAAGCTATGGTAGAAGCCTCTACCCTTGTATCTTTTGTCTAATCAGGGAGGTTACTGGTGCTAAGGCTAGATGGAAGAGTCATGTGCACCTCATCCCATATCTCTTCCCACTATTTGTCTATGTTCACATCTTCAAAATTTCTTGTGAACTCATAGATCTCCTACTTGTACCTCTAATAGGGAGCTATTTTTATTGTACTCCAGCGTCTTCCTTCCAAGCCTTGCCTTAAGCCCTTTGGCATTAACTTGGCTTGGTCAAATTTTGAATGCCTCTATAGACTGTTTCCCATGGGGGAATCAGGATGTCCCTTAGTTCAACATACACATTTGGTGCATCCTTTCTTGAGGACTACTAATCCTCAACAAACTTCTTGCTCTCATGATGGAAGGAAGCATGCACCTTGCTCCTAGAAATC
The DNA here is from genome assembly GCA_037957365.1 of Torreya grandis. NCBI lineage: Eukaryota > Viridiplantae > Streptophyta > Pinopsida > Cupressales > Taxaceae > Torreya > Torreya grandis. The sequence goes on along the minus strand of JARHVA010000505.1, from coordinate 350,541 downwards.
CAAGAATCCATGAAACCATCAGGGTCATATTTCCATAAGTCTTAAATAAGTACCAATCCATAAGTAGTGAGCTGCCTTGTTAGGATGAACTCTGCTTATCTCTTAATCACTTTGACTCCTCCCTTCATCAAAGGGATGTCATGAAAAGCCTTCTTCTTCTTCTTGGCTCCAAAATCTGAGTTAATAATTTTTATTTATTGGGCGACCTCCAAACTAACTACTCTTCTTGTTAACACTTTGGGGAGCATGTAAAATTCCTCCTCAAAGCCATGGACCCTGATAAAAGAATGGTCAGCCCCAAAGAAGAAGTCATAAGGGTGTTGAGCATTAGAAAGAATGGATGCCATAAAAGGGCTCATCCTCTTTTGAATACATTTGAATACCTTTAGGGTCTAATTCCCGAACTAGTGGAGCCATAAATCATTCTGTAAATTCATATACATCTGAGGACTTTGATAAGACAATAGTTCATGTAGACATAGGGATAAATTTTGGAGGACTAGCTGCCTCGGGGTCCCATAGATCTAATTTCATATGGTGCTAAATAAATTGGGTACTCTATTACAAGATAAGTTGGAATAGGTATGAGGTATACCTGAATGTGGGATCCACACTAAAGTTTACCAATTGATGGAAAATAGTATACGTAATGTGCTCTACAAAGTCAAATTTGTATACCTATGTTTGGGTGATGATCTTCAAATAGAATAGAGCTACCAGTTGCCAGTTGTGGACCATCCTAGCATGGTCTTTCCCAAAGATGAAATCAAGCATGGAACATGCATCTTGTGAAGTTGGAGTCAGTATACTTAGATGAAAAGGCAAGGGATGAGGGGCAGTTTGAGGATCTTTGAGATAAAGCTCTTTTCTCAAGAAAACCTATTTCTTCTGCACCTAGGACCAGACATTCCTTAGTTGGTCCATATCATATATAAAAGAAAAAGGATCCTACTCTAGACCAAGAATATCACAAATAGAATATGGAGTGATTACCACTTTGATCGATCCTCTTTCAATCACTGCATTGGTAGGGTCAAAACTTTGAGCATATAACTCCATAATTTTGAGGTATGGGTACATTATGGGCACCATACATTGAGCTAGACCTGAGGTCCATACTCTCATTTAGAATGTTTTGGGCCTTGTCTAATTCAACATCCTTTGGTGTGATGCTTCCCTAAGGGTATTATCCCTTTTCAACAAAACTAGGTTGAAAACATCATCCACATAATCTAGGATGAGGGAAGTATCTCTAGATATACCTTTTAATGGCTCACTAGTCATTGGGCATACCACCTTAGGTTACACGGGAAATGAAGGATATGATGTTGAACCTATTGATGAAGTCTCATATACTTTTTATATCTGTTGATACTCTTCAATATATCTTTGTTTTCACTTTCATTGGTTCAATTCTCTTAGTACACAGACAGATTGCTTGGCTCAACTCTCTTAATACTCAAATAGTTTGCTCATATCTGTTTAGACTTAGTGCTCAAAGTGAAGAAGAGACTCACTATTTCCTTGAAATTTGGCTCTCAACTAATGTGCATTAATGACCCTCATAAATACATTAGTCATGTCATAGCTAAGACACTCTCAACCTATGCTTTAAGGCATCAATTATTAGATCCTTGAGATATGATATTCTAATTTTAAAATTTATCATTACTAAGCATTTAGGGAGATCAAAGGTAAAGAAAGTAATGGGACATTCTAGAGGGTTTATATGGCCGACGCATGCTCAAGATACTATTTTAGAAAAAAAAGGTAGGTAAAGAAAAACCTCTATACAAGAAACTGAAGGGAAACTAATCTTAACTATAATATAAGAATAATAGAGTCTAAGGTGAATATTTTTAAAAAGATTCCATTAACCAAAATATCCAATGCCTCTCCCTCCATAGATTCTAGTTCAAAAGCATTCCACTGCTTACACGCAACTATCTTGAAGGGACCTGTCCATAAGGAATCAAATTTGCCATGATTCTCATGTTTTGTAGCCCTTGCATCCCATTTCAAGGCCCAACTTTTGATCTTGAATTTAGGTTTGGATGTCTTTTGATCGAATCAGATCTTGATTATTTGTTGCCAATTCATCATTGACTCATGAGCTAACTATATTTTTTCTTGGAGTTCCACTAATTCCACAAGTCTAACCTGCATGGGATTATTTTCTTCTAATTCCAACTATTTGATTAATTATAGGGCAGGGATTTTAATGGAGATGGGTATTACTGTGCTCTTTCCATAGACTAGCTCATATGGTGAAGCCTTAATCACCTGTTTAGGTGTGATTTGGTTTACCCATAAGGTGATCTTTATATGTTCATACCATCCTCTTTTTTGATCATCACCCATTCTCTTAACGAGTATGATCATATTCTTGTTGGTTCATTCAACCAATTCATTCCCCTGTGGATAGTAATTTGAGGAGGTCTTCAAATATATGTTATTTTTAGTGTGAAATTAGATACTTTCACTCTAAGGAATGCCTTAGCATTATCAGATATGATAGTGTGAGGTGTTCTAAACTTGGTTGTGATTTCTTCTTGGAGGCCTAGGATTACATTTTATATGGCATCTTTCAAAGGGACTACCTCGGTCCACTTGGTAAAATAATCATTGGCAGTGAGGATCCATTTGTGCCTAGTGCTTGAGATGGGATTAATCATCCCAATAAAGTCAAGGCCCCACTGGGCAAAAGTTTCTTCAACAATCATGGGACTGAGGGGTGGGGTTACATTCCTTCTCTTGCCTATGTAAAACTGGCAAGACTAACATTTGTTGACCATCCCATGACAATTATAAAACATAGTCGGCCAAAAATACCTTACCTCGAGTATTTTGATCATATTAATCCTTACTAAAAAGTGACCTTCAGATGTTCCAAAATGTAGTTCATGCAAAAACTTTTTAGTGTCTTTCCCTTTTATACACCTTAATAGGATCCCATAAAAATTTATTTTAAAAAGGAAATCATCTATTAGGATAAATCTTGATCTTTTTTTTAGATAATAACTTTTCTTTTTGGGGGATAATTGACTTGGATACTGTCCTATTTTGATAAAATGAATTTGATTAGTAACCTAGTAATCTAGTTCATCTTCTTACACACATAATACAACTTCCACTGCATTCTTCTCTTCGAACATGATTTCAAAGTCTTGGAAAATGTATTGACAAAGTCCTCTTCCTCTTACCAGCTTGGTTGGTTTAACCTTGATATCATATTCCAATATCTTAGTTATCCAATTGACCCTTTTTTTAGTTATTTCTCCTTCCATGATGTATTCCTAGATGCTTGTGTGAGCCACCATTACCCTAATCTTGTTGCTCATGACCAAGTGTCTGAATTGATTGAGACCTTTTACTATAGAATAAGCTTATTTTTCAACAAAATTATACCTAGACTCATATCTTAGAGGGTTCTTGAGAAGAAGGCAATTGGGTGTTCCCCCTCTTATTTTGTGTCTTTTTGGGTTAACACTGCTACGATGCTATGCTCTCTTCCAAAGACATACATGATGAAATCTTTGGAGAAATATAGGTTGCACAATAGCAAAGAGGATATAATAGATCTTTTTATGTCTTCAAAATCTTGTTGGCCCTCATTTGTCCACTTGAAACTAAGGTCTTTTTTAAGCATCAAGGTGATGGGTCTCACCAATCTAGCAAAGTCCTAGATAAAATTTCTCACAAAATTAACCTTCCTGAGGAAATATTGTACTACTTTATTGTTGACAAGTAGAGATAGATCAAATATTGCTTTGATTTTGTCTGGGTCAATGGCAATGCCTTCTTTCGAAACAATGTATCCAATTAGTTTACCTTGAGGTACTACGTACACACATTTCTTGGGATTCAAAGAAATCTTAAACTCTTAGAATATCTAGAAGATAATCTCTAGTTGATCAAAATGATCTCCCAAAGTATTGGTGAAGATGGTGAGATCATCCAAATAAACTAGAATTATTTTATTTATTAGTTCCCCAAAAGCAATGTCCATTGCTCATTGAAAAGTACCACTGACATTAGAGAGTCCAAATGGCATTTTTGTGTAAGTGAAGGTTCCCCACTTTGTTGTAAAAGTGGTCTTGTACTGATCCTCTTTTGTCAACCATATTTTGTTATAACCTGAGAAGCCATCCAACAATGAGAATATTTTTGACCTAGCTACCATCTGGAGGATTTATTCCATTGATGGTAAGGGTAATGGTCTTTGAGGGAAGCTTTATTTAGATCCCTGAAGTCGACACAAAGTTGTATTTATCCATTTTTCTTCCTTAGTAGGACTAAATTTGAAACCCAAGTGGAATGCTTAATGGGGAAGATGATTTTAGATTCTAGTACCTTATTGAGCTCTTCTGCCATGAGAGACTCAATTCTTGGGTTTATTGGCCTTTGTTTTTGGTGGATGGGTTTTGAACCTTCTACCAGGTTGATGGTATGTTGGATAATTTCATTTGTATAGCTATGGAGATCCTCATACATCCATGCCACCACCTTATTGTACTTACTACATAAATATACTAGTCTATCCTTTTCCCCTTGAGTGGTTACCTTACACACTTTAAGTTTTCTTCCTTTTGAGATCTCAAACTCTTCATAATCCTCCTCACTTGTAAACTTTCTTTTATCTATGTTTGCATCACTAGTGTCAAACATAGTTTCAAGGGTTATCAATCTTTTTGGGAGTTTGTTAGACCTTAGTTGAATTATCTTATCACTGTAGGCCTCTTCAATCTTAGGCTACAGTTGATTGGTGAATTCTCTCGATTTTTATAAGAACAAAATGATTTAAAGTCATTTTTGAATACTTTCCAATTGTATTCATTTTTGATAATTGCAAGATGTATGATTATCTTTATTGATTCCTTTTTAATTAGTAAGTTTTTGATTGGATCAAAATGGGATTCGATTTGTGTCATTCTATCTACCTCAATATTTTGGGACCTTGGGACTACCTCAATGTTGAAGGCATCAAAGCCTTCAATCAGGTCCCATACTTTATGGTGATAAGTGTTGAGTTGTGGAGCTAAAAGCTTCACTAATGAGATAATGTGGAGGTTGTTGGGCTTGCATAGTAACCAGCATCGGTCAGAACCAATTGACATCAGTTAGGGGTCAATCGACATCAGTCATCTTCAGATCGACACCAACTTCTGTGCATTTCCAAAATTATTATTTTTAGGAGAAAAAATTTGAGCCTTTGATTTAAGAGGTGGATATAAGGGTGGAAAATGCATGGATCATGAACCCTAGTGTTGTAGTATACTATATAGTAGGGTTAGATCCGCATAGCATGTACAATTCAGTAATTGAGTTGATTGTAATTGATTGAGAGAGAGAGAGAGAGAGAGAGAGAGGGAGAATTACTGCACATTTGTGAGGTGTGAGGAGAGAGAGATTTCTTCATTGTATTTCTTTCTGGAAGAGTTTAGTATAGATTGGTTATTTCTTGTATCTCCTATTATTTACTATTTCTGATTTCTAGTTACTTATAACTTCTGGTTTCAATTATGTGTTTAGTTGCTTATACAAAAGTAATCAATTATACTCTAAGATCCTAACAATTGTTATTAGAGCGTGTTAGTGTTTGTTGATTACAAAATTCACTCACAAGGGTTTCTGATTGAGTGGGAGCAAAGCAATGGCAGAAGAAAGTAAACTAAGAATGGAGAAATTCAATGGCAAGAATTATCAATTATGGAGGATACAGATTGAAGATTATATGTATCAGAAAGATCTGTATTTACTGTTGGGTGGGGTTTCAAGGAAGCCCACAGATATGGAAGATGAAGAATGGAATTTTCTTGATATAAAGGCTCTTGGATTTATAAGGTTGAGCCTGGCAGCTTCTGTGTTTTCCAACTTATCACATGCAAAGACAACAGTAGAGTTAATGGATACTTTGGCAAATTGATATGAAAAACCCTCAGCTTCAAATAAGGTATATCTTATGAAGCAATTATTTATTTTGTAAATGTAGGAAGGTGGATCTGTATCTAATCATATTAATGATTTTCATACAATAGTAAATCAGTTAAATTCAGTCAAAATAGTTTTTTATAATGAAATTAAGGCTCTCTTGATCTTATGCTCTTTACCTGAAAGTTGGCATAGTTTGGTAATGGTAGTTAGTAATACTACATCTGCTTTACATATCTTAAAAGTTGATGATATTGTTAATGTAATCTTGAATGAACAAATTCATATAAAAAGCACAGGGGAAACATTAGGTAATGCTTTAAGTGTTGAAAGCAGGGGAAGGCAAAGAGAGAAGGACAAGCAAGGGAAATCAAAGTCAAAGATGGGAAGTAGATCCAAATCCAGAAATGGAAGAATAACCTGCTGGAATTGTGGAAAGAAAGGGCATGCAAAGAAAGATTGTTGGTTGAAGAATAACAAAGAAAATCAGCATGAAGGTAATAAAGAAGCAAAAGTTGCTAGTATTGTTGCACAAGATGCTCTTATATTTTCTTTGGATAATAAAGTAGAATTATGGGTTTTAGATTCTGGTGACTCTTTCCATGCAACCCCAAATAGATAATTTTTCAATGATTATGTCCATGGAGATTTTGGAAAAGTTTATTTAGGGGATGATGAGCCTTGTAAAATTGTTGGCAAAGGAAAAGTGCAGCTGAAATTGTAGAATGGCAACACATGGGTGTTGAAGGATGTCATGCATGTACCCATCCTGAAGAGGAATCTAATTTTTGTAGGAAAGTTGGGTGATGAGGATTGCACAGTAACTCTCATAGCTGAATCTTGGAAAGTTTCAAAGGGTGCACTTATATTAGCAAAATGTAAGAGAGTAGGTACACTTTATCTATCTACTTGTATTACTCATTATTCTCCTTTTGTTTTATCTACTTCAGATGTAGATGCAAAGTTGTGGCACTATAGGCTTGGTCACATGAGTGAGAAGGTAATGAAAGTTCTTAAGTCAAAAGGTAAGCTTTCAGATTTAAAAAACATAGATCTAGATTTTTGTGAGCATTGTATTTTTGGGAAACAGAAGAAAGTGAGATTTTTTAAAACTGGGTCAACAAAGGAGAAGCACAAGTTAGAGATTGTTCACACAAATGTGTGGGGACCAGCTCAGGTAGCTTTTATTGGAGGATCACAGTATTATGTTTCTTTCATTGATGATGCTACAAGAAAGGTATGGGTTTATTGCATAAAGAGGAAATCTAATGTTTTTGACACATTTAAGAAATGGCAAGCTTTGGTTGAGAATGAAACAGGTTTGAGATTGAAGTGTCTTAGATCTGACAATGGTGGTGAGTACTGTAGTAACAAATTCAATAGTTACTATCATATGAGTGGAATACGTAGGGAAAGGATGGTTCTAAGGACACCTCAGCAAAATGGAGTTGCTAAAAAGATGAATAGAATAACAATGGAGTGTGCACAGAGTATGAGGTTGCATGCTGATTTGCCCTTAGAGTTTTGGGCTGAAGCTATAGATACTGTAGTTTACCTGATTAATAGAGGACATTCTATTGTACTGGATGGTGGAATTCCAGAAGAGGCTTGGACAGGTAAAAATGTAGATCTTTTATTTCTCAAAGTTTTTGGTTTTGAAGCTTTTGTGCAAATTGATAAAGAAAATAGAAAGAAGTTGGATGTTAAATCTATGCGGTGCACTTTCATTGGTTATGATTTTGGAGATTTCAGATTCTGATTATGGAATTTAGAAACTAACAAAATTATTAGACTATGTGATGTAGTTTTCAATGAGAAGGTGATGTAAAGTGATCATCTCAAGAGGCTAAATAATTTTGAGCAGGGCAATCTTGATTTGGAAGAGGTTATGATCCAAAATGAGCTCATGGATAAAAATCATCACTCACAAAAAAACACAGAGACCGATGTCAGTCAGGGGGAAATTGACATCGATCAAGAGGAATTGACATCGATCAAGTGCAGACCAGCATTGATCAGAGATGATCAAGATCGGTCACTGTCAGAAGAATATTTGGGTGGATAGCAAGCTATAAATGAGTCTCAAATGCCCATAAGGAGGTCTGAAAGGGTAAGTAAACCTTCAATTCATTATTCTCCTTCTTTATACTACTTGTTACTCACTGATGGTGGAGAACTAGAAAGTTTTAATGAGGCAATGCAGGTAGAATCCAGGAAATAATGGGAGCATGGCATGAATAAGGAAATTGATTTCTTGGAAGAGAACCATATGTGGGATTTGGTTGAGTTTCTAGCTGAAAAGAAAGCACTAAAAAAAATGGGTATACAAGTTAAAGGAAGGAGAGAATGGACAAATGAGACATAAGGCTAGGTTGGTAGTAAAGGGATTTGCACAGAAACCAAGCATTGATTTTGGTGAAATTTTTTCTCTTGTAGTAAAGATGACTTCTATTTAGACTGTATTGTCTTTAGTTGCTATTGAGGATTTGCATCTTGAGCAGCTTGATGTTAAGACAACATTTCTTCATGGAGATTTTGATGAAGAGATATATATGGATCAGCCAGAAGGTTTTAAGGTCAAAGGTAAGGAGAAACTTGTGTGCAAGTTGAAGAAAAGCTTATATGGTCTTAATCAAGCTCCAAGACAATGGTATTTGAGGATTGATAGGTTTATGATAGAGCATGGCTTTAGTAAATGTCAATCTGACCATTGTGTTTATTTTAATAGATTGGATAATGGTAGTTATATTATCCTATTACTGTATGTAGATGATATGCTTATTGTAAGTTCACACATACAGGAAATTACTGAGCTTAAGATAAAATTAGCTCACACATTTTCCATGAAGGATTTAGAAACAGCAAAGAAAGTCCTCGGCATGAGTATTAAGAGAGACAAGAAAAATCATAGTTTGATTTTGTCTCAAGAGGATTATGTGAATAAGGTGTTGGAGAGGTTCAATATGTAGGATGCAAAACCAATAAGCACACCTATGGCTGGACACTTCAAGTTGAGCAAAGAATAGTGTCCTAAATCACATGATGAAGTTGAGTACATGAGTAGAGTTCCATATGCTTCAGCAGTTGGGAGCTTGATGTATGCAATGGTATGTACTAGACCGGATATTGCCCAAGTAGTGGGAGTTGTCAGCAAGTTTATGGCCAATCCAAGAAAGAAACATTGGAAAGCAGTTCAGTGGATTCTCAGATATCTGAGAGGGACTAGTAGTAGCCATTTATGCTATGAAGGGTCAAACACTTCTCTACATGGGTATGTAGATTCGGATATGGCAGGTGACTTGGATGGGAGGAAAAGCACCACAGGATATGTGTTCACTGTTGGTAGAATGGCAGTTAGCTAGACTTCAAAGTTGCAGAAGGTTGTTGCCTTGTCTACTACAGAGGCAAAATACATTGCAGTCACAGAGGCTAGCAAGGAAATGATTTGGATGACTCAGTTCATGGAAGAGTTGGGAATGGAGCAAGAGAGTTGTAGATTTTAAAGTCATAGTCAAAGTGCAATTCATTTGGCAAAGAATTCAGCCTTTCATTCAAGAACCAAACATATACAGCTTAAGTACCACTTCATTAGACAAGTATTGGAGGATGGACAATTGAAGTTGGAAAAGATCCATACAGATAAGAACCCTGCTGATATGTTTAGAGGATGTTGTTGTACAGATATAGGTGCAGTTATTTATCTCCAAGTGGGAGATTGTTGAGTTGTGGAGTTAAAAGCTTCACTAATGAGCTAATGTGGAGGTTCCTGGGCTTACACAGTAATCGACATTGGTTAGAACCAACTATCATCGATTAGGGGTCAACCGGCATTGGTCATCTTCAGACTGACACCGACTTCTGTGCGCTTTTAAAATTATTATTTTTAGGAGAATAGATTTGAGCCTTTGATTTAAGAGGTGGATCTAAGGGTGGCAAATGCATGGCTCATGAACCCTAGTGTTGTAGTATACTATATAGTAGGGTTAGATCCTCATAGCATGTACAATTTAGTAATTGAGTTGATTGTAATTGATTGAGAGAGAGAGAGCTCTTGAGGGAGAGTTATTGTACATCTGCAAGGTGTGAGGAGAGAGATTTCTTCATTGTATTTCCTTTTAGAAGAGTTTAATATAGATGGTTATTTCTTGTATCTCCTATTATTTGTTGTTTCTGATTTCTAGTTACTTATTACTTCTAGTTTCAATTCCATGTTTAGTTGCTTATACAAAAGTAATCAATTGTACTCTAAGATCCTAACAATAAGATCTCATTCTTGGATTCTTTATCACAACCATTTTCTTTAATTTCCTGACCACCAATTTTGAATCACCAAATAATCTTAGATTCTTGATCTCTTCTTTTTGGGCACAAATTAAGCCATGAACCAAAGACTCATATTTGGCCTCATTATTTATGTAGCTAAATCAAAAATGCAATGCCTAAAGGATCCTTTTTCTTTTCAGACTAGTGAGGCATATACCTACCCCCAAACTATTCTTGCTACTAGCCCCATCAAAATTTAAGGTCCACATCAAAGAATCATCCATGAGGTTATTTTTAACCTTTGCCTCTACCATAAACCTAGGGATTTCAAGATTTTAATCAAGGATCACATAAGTCCCTAATCAAGTGGAGTCAAAATTATGGAATGGATCATCTGGTATTGTGTTTGATAGGTAACCCTCTCCCTTTTCATATTTATCATCCTCCATCCATTATTCTATATAGACTGCTTCTTCTTTGGTGATCATTGCATGAGAGGCTTTGAATTTTGATGTGGTCTCATCAGTGATATGCTCCTTGCATAAGGGTTCTAACAATATTTTCATCTTCAAACTATATTTGGTTCTTAGGATAAGGTGTGACTAGTTGAGGGACATATATCCCCTAATTTTAGCTATAAAGTCCCTAGACAAGCATAGACCAAAGATGGGAGGGATGTTTATGACCACTATGTCTTGCAGGAAAGTGATGTTTGTGCAAGAATATATCTACAAAGAAAGTCCCTTAGTGATGCCTATTGTTTGTATTGACTTTCCAACTAGCTACATGACTCCCTTGGTCAAAGGCTCATACTTAATCTTTAATGCATCAAATATCAATTTAGGTATTACTGTAGTATTAGATCCATAGTCTACCATAGAATTATGTAGCAATTTTTTGCCTATTATGAGAGTCATGTAGAAAGGATTAGGTTTAGATCTCCCTACCTCTCCTTTGGCGTTTACTAGGGTTATTGTTTGTTGTGGTGGGGATGATTTTTATTGCTCCATGCTTCTATTCGATGGAGCCTCCTTCATGATAGTGGGTCTTGGCTCATTCTGATCTTTTAATGATTCTTGCAATAGCTCCTTTTACTTGGGAATGGATAGCATATCCCATAGTAAGGCATTAATAGGGGCATTTTTTAGTTGTTCTACCACATTGATTGGCCCTTGTGACTATATCTTGGCATACTATGGGTATATGGTTTTCTCAAGCACTTTGTTGAGAGTCTCTTGGTGATGAGTGACCATTGGATTTTCTTGCCTTGTTATCGAGGTCCTGGGAATGCTAATTGTTGGCACTTTCCTTGGTTCAGTATTAGTTGTAGGGATAGCATCCAAATATTCAACCATTCTCCTTTTTGATCATGTAAGGTAATCGAACTGAACTTGGTTCTTGGAGGTAGTTTCCTCATTAAGGAACACAGACTCATCATCTTCGACCTATGAGAACAATGCATGTTCTAAAGTGATTTCCCCTTCTTGTTCTAGTGACATACCTTGTATTTGTGCCATCATGGATATGCTTTAGACTCTAGGAGATTGATTTGGCCCAGATAATGTATTGTCTTGGCTTCCATTTCTCCTTTTGTCAGCTACCCTATGATATAAATTTCACATGGGGTAGTCTCTTGGCATGTGAGAATCATTACATGGGAAACACCCCTCATTTGTCTCTTTTACTACATTGTTCTGTCTAGGAACTAGATCTCTCCCTGGGTTTGGTGAAACTGCTTGAAATTGCATTGGAACAGGGATTATTTGGCTTGGTGATAATGGAGTTATTGTTCTCTGAGACCCTTGCTATTGGTTTTGTTGATACAGGGGCCTATTCCCATGAAAAACTTAATAAGGAGGTCTTTTTTGTGAGATTTGATTCCTTTTGAGGTTAATTATTTCATTGGAGAAGATCTTGAGAATGTTTTTTACATCATTCATCTCTGAGGAAAAGGAAGGTGAGATAAAGGCCGATGCTTTCTGAGATGAAGGAAAAGTGTAAATAGAATTACTAGCCTAAGAAGTGCTAGGAGCTTCTTCTTTGATAGGGAAGGATAACTTAGGAACATGGGCATGGGAGGCCTTGGGGATAATTTATTAGTGTCTATTAAATTATTATTTTTTTCTTACCACAAGCTCATAGGTGTCAGGTTGAGTTTTCCTTATAAGTGATTGAATCATAATAGAGATATCAAAATTAAGTGCCTTGAGATAAAAAACTATAGCCATTCCTACATGTGATCAAACTAAAATAAGGATTCTTAGCCATGTCTTACAAAATTTGGTGTTGAAGTCAGTCATTAATTCTTGGGGAGCCTTATTAATAGTTATTAATTATTGTAGGAGGGATTATCTATCTCCCTTCTCACTAAACCTATCATATAATTCGTTTCCTAATTGGTCCTAATTTCCAATAGAGTTTGGTGTAAAAGATTTGTACCAGTTAAGAGCTCTTCCTTTTAAAGAGGTAGCCAATAGCCTCAAGGTCACATTCTATTATGTAATATAATGTACAGTGCATACCTACCACATTTTGCAGGTGTTTCATTGGACTTTTAAAGTCTTCTCCATTAAACTTAGGCAATGCTTTAAGGGCATTATCTGGAATAGGGTCCCATGTATTAGGAGGTGTTGGAAGTATAAGTGGACTTCCCCCATTCCAATTAACAAAGTTCCTAGGTGGATCATGAATAGCCATTTGATTTCTTAGTGTATTTTCTTGATTCTGCCTTCCTCTTGGATTAACTATTAATGGTGGTATTAAGAGTCCTATATTTCTTGTAGATTGGGATCTTGTGACTAGTCCAAGATTTTCCCTTCTTAGATGACTTTCATTCATGTGATTTTAGTAAAACTCAATCCCTTCGAGCATGCTAGGGAAACTGTTAATTCTTAGTTTTTCAACTATCATCAGAGTTGTAGGAAGTTTCAAGGTTGTAGGACTTGATCCTCAAAACAACCTCCAAATTTTAAAGAATCTGGGTCTTCTCTTTGGGTTTTGATGAAAAGGGAGAAGAAACAATGTATATAATGAGTATCTAACTACTAAGGTGATGCGTCAAGACTGTATTCTTCTTGCCTAAAAACATAGTTATGAGAACCTATAGGTTTTACTAAATTTAGCTAAGGAGCGTAAAACATGATTAACAATTATAGCATAAACTATAGATTAATGAAAGGCTTGTATCAAAAAGGATAAATAGAAACATTATTCAATCCAATATCACAATTTTAGATTTTATAATGTTTACTAAAAATAACTAAAATGTGTAAAACATGATTAATGAATCTTAGTCTTTATATAAAACTAACAAAGGCTTATAATAGAGAAATAGAAGAAACAATCATAAACAAACTATGATTGCATTGAACACCACTCTCTCCTCATAGTTTGAGAGAAGACTCTTTTACATAAGGCACAAATTCACATAACATAATAATCAATCTCCTATGAGAGGCACCTGCTAAGGCAATCTAATGCTTAAAAACTAGCTTTCTATATTGATGATATTTTTCTGTCTTAAATTTCCCCCCTCTCTTGGTATATTCATGATCAAACCTATATACCCTAAAAAGATGCCCATTTTGAACAGCCACTGCCTCTCTGAGCCTAGCCATAGGTCCATAATTTATAGATCTGGATGCCATTTCTATTACCAATTCTTCTCATTTTGTTTCAAATGTAACTATTTGGTGTCCTCAACTTGAATTTTCTATTTGTATGGACACGTGGAGGTCTCCATGACCACCTGTTATTTGGTTCTTGCTTCCCCTTGCTCCATGATCTATTTTTGGCATTTACAATTCATTTGGACCTTGGGGACCACTGCTCTAACACATGGTGGCTTCTCTCTCAACTGACGTATCTTTTCATCTCTTTCCTCTTCAAAAAGTGTTGAAGTGACACATGGCACTTTTCTACTTTTATTTAAACATTTTTAGACCTTCAAACTAAGCCATCAATCTCCTTTTTATCCTTTAACTTCATCATATCCCATCATGGCAACACTTGGTAGCTCCTCACAAAATGGGGACTCTTTTCAAATTGATTTTTCTTGAATGAGCATCAAAGTGACACATGACACTTTATGCATTCATTGAGTCTCAAAAGGTCTTAACTAAAGAGAAAAGTCCCTTAGGTCTTGTGCTCACCATTAGATTCATGGCTATGATCCATGTCATTAGATATGTTTTTGACTCTTTGAATCAGAGCAAAACTATCATGCATCCACGTGGTGGTCTCTCACTCAAAGAGGGCTTTTGGAGACTCATTTTCCCTCAGAAGAGAAACATCATGACACTTGGCAGCTTCCTATTGCAATTGGGCTCCAAATCTATTTTTTAAATTCCCTCTCCTTAAGTGATTTTTAAAGCCTCAATGTGTCGACCCAAAATAATTCAACTACCCATACTTAGCCAAAAAAGCAAAAATATGTGCCTTGAAATATAAAGAAAACAAAATGTAGAGTTTTAAATCTACAGGGCCTTTTGAGATCCTAGAGAGAATCAACCTGATAGCTTATCGATTGGAATTACCCTTGAAACTAAGTAACATTCATGATGTCTTCCATGTGTTACTTCTTAAGAAATATGTACCTAGTAATAAACACATTTGAAATTGGAATGTTTTGCAGGTCCAAGAACCCAAAAAAATAATAATAGAGCCATATAGAGTGTTGGAGAGGTGTCAGTACCAATTATGTAATAGAGATATTGATTAGTGAAAGACACAGTGGGATCAATATGGTGAAAGAAATACAACTTGGGAGGACACTGAAGAAATTAAAAACATGTTTCCATTTTTATTTTAAATTTATGAATTTAATCAAACTTTTGTAGTGAATTGGGACAATGCATAATTTAAGAGGGGGGGGGAGGATGTCATGAGCTCTCTTCCCGCACAGTGGATTTGTGCTCATACTTTAAGTTATTTTGGACCTCATTTAGTATTTGTGTTAGGATGGGATGATACTTAAGTTAACTTTTGGGTTTATTTCAAAGTCTATTAGATCATCGATGAGAATTCACAAAAAAAACAAAGGTATGATTTAATTTCACTTTCAAATTCCAAAAGTTAGGAATTGTTAAAATATTAAAGTTATTTCTTTACATAGAAATATATGCAATGTTGTCATAATATACAATTGTAAACAAGGGAAATTTAAATGGGATGAATATTTAGTCTTTTCCATTACTTTATTTGTTAAAATTGTTAAGCACAATACATTAAATAGTTTTTTAATAGGATTTAATATTCATGTAGTAAATACCGTACATAGGATTGGAGAAGAATATTATCAATTAGATAATATTGGAATCTGTCAAGGTTATTTTAATAAAAAGAAAATTTTCTTTTTATTTAATTAGTTTAATTTTTTTACTTCAAATAAATTACCATAAATAATTTAAGAGTGTAATTATTATTAATTAATACCTAATAAAAACCTACGTATAACCTAACAATACTAAAATAAGACTATTCTAAACTACCTAACCTACCACCTCACTAAACCTATACTCTACCAAATCCTCTGCATAAACCATGGTGAATGTATATAACTATCACTTCTACCACCAAACGCATGAGGGATTAATTATGAACTCTCAGTGTTAAATGACTTTCTTTCCATTTTCATTAACTCGCTCCACCTCCCTAAGATCCATTTTCCACTTTAACTCATGCTATGTATTAAAGGACTGCCACATAAGAAGTAGTTAGAAACCATGATTAAAGGAAAAACATTTGCATGGAAAATTTTATAAAGAGAGAGATCGACTCATAGAAAGAGGGGAGGAAGAAAAGAAGATCGATGCTTAGAGGAGGAAGAAGTTAGATCAAAAATTGGGAGGGAGATCAATGCTTAGAAGGGAAATCGATGCTCAGAGGGAAGGATTGACAACTATTGTATATCCATGCCATCCTCATTGCCTCCATGCGATCCTTATTATTTCCACATCCATTGATACAACCTTCTCACTCAACATCATTAACATTTTTTCCATATCAAGTTTTGTTCATTTCTCTTATTTAACTCAGCCCAAGATCAATTTCACCACCATAAAATTATCTCATTTGTTTCAATTCAAGTGGAACCACATTCCTTTTTAGTCAAGGATTTCAACGATCTCAAGAAACTCCTCTGCTTGTCAACATAAAGAGATGGGCACAACTTTGCACGGTATGAGCCTATTACTTTATCGTATACTTTTCTCAATCCTCTAAGGAATGGAAATAAAAATAATATAGGGAAAGAGATATATATAGTTTTGCATAGATTGATACATTAGTCCTTATAGGTTTGTTCTTGAATTAATGATATTATATTGAAATGACTATAACTTATCTTTGAAAATTATGGTGATTATAATAGAAATCAATTATACTTATACACTTATTAGTTTACGTTGGAATGATATTTGTATAATTGTAACTCTTCAGTTGAATAATATGTGAACATTATGTTAAAAAGTTCAAGTGCAAGCAAGGCTGCTTAGAAATCCCTTTGTGTGATAGTTGTTATAAAAATTACTATGTTTTTATTTATTCTAATGTGTTACAATATTTATCATGAAGGTAAATTTTATATCTTAACACCAATGTACTATGTTGAAACGTTTTAGTAAGGTGGTATATAGATCTTACTAGTTTGATCTACCATTATTCTAAGTTATCTCTTTTCCTTGTAAAGTTATTTTTGTGATGTATTTGTTTCAGTTGCTCTCATGGACTGATTTAGAAATTTGGAATTCATGAATACATTACATTAAAAACTCTTGATTTCATGAATAAATATGACATTGAATTATATACTACATTGTCATTCACTACTTAAGTTGTTATTGACATTTTAAATTTCAGGGTTTAATTCATTCTTCAAGTCTTTATGTCCTTGAATGTTAGTCTATAATATGAAGATTACATTGTGTTAAATATATGATTAGATTTTAAATTAGTTATGAATCCTTTGCATTTAATTATTTTATCTGTCGTGAGTAATATGGCTTATTAAGTAAATTATATCTTATCAAATATAACATTGTAACCATTTCAACAAATAATAATATCTTCTTCATAATAAAATTATTTAGCGTCAAGTTTATAGTTCAATATAACATTCTGTGTGGATAGGTTATCTTATAGAAAAGTAGACTAAAGATATAATTGTCCAAAATAACATTGAGGACTAAACTAGAAAATCATGTTACAAATTTGTTTTCTACCTTCCTACTCAAGAATTTGATTTTGAAATATAATGCATTAATTTATTTAAAGTATTATTACGTTGAATCTTAACTTAGGCCAAGAATTTAAAGTTAAACAAAACTACACAGTGTTCAGTATTAAGTAGTGCCTCTAGCTCACATTTATAGGTAATGTCATCATGCTTAAGTTACTACATCCATAGCCTAGCATAGCTGCTACAATGACGTCTAGTCATCATCCTTAAAAACTTTCAAGGAGAAATAAGGGCCATGTCATGTCATTAAGACCAAGGGGTGGGATGATCCCTCTTGGTCAACAACACTAATTAAGATAAGGAAACAACTTGAACTACTTTAAATGATTCTGACTTGTGAACTTATGAAATAGATATGGAGAAAGTATATTCCTTACTCAAAAATTGATAGCACCAAAAAGGAACAATAAAAACCTGGATTGAGAATGTTAAACCAATTATCATCAAAAAACCACCAACCATATGGCTCTTAGATAACAAAACCTTGGAAAAAATAATTGTACGGATTAGGTTGTTTAAAGCAAGGATCAAAAAATATTGTTGATGTAAATAAAAGTGGAAAGGGGTTGTAGTTTTCAAATGTTAAATTTTATTTCTTGTTAATATTTAGGGTTAGTTTAGTTAAACAAGCATCTGATTACTTAAACTGATACTTTTTACACTCCCATTTGGGTAGTAATCATAGAGGAACTATCTAGGGAACTAGGCCCTATAAAGGGATACATACCCATATCTATAGTTTACATGAAACATATAATAGAAAATATAACTACATGCATACTACACCTTGATCCTATTCAAAAGCAGGTATGTAGGCAGTCTAGGAAGTGAAGGATGCTTCTAGTACATAGGTGAATAGGATGAGGTTAGGGTTGTGCACAGAACAAAATTAATAAAAATGCAAGACCATCATAATAATACCCTAGTTTAGATAAACAAATCAAAGATAAAAACTTTATGATATAATCGAAAGGATCCTATTAGATCAACATAGTTCCTGAGGCTTTAGGCTAAATTTTGAGGTGGAATGTGACTATTTGTTTTATTTTTTATACTCCTATCATGGCAACCTTGATGCTTATCTAGTAGAGATGAGTAGTGAACAGTGAGAGACTCAGGATCTAGTTGATCCTGATGAGTTAAGTCTCTAGCCAGAACATAACCTACTGATGTGTAAGATGCCTAACCCATATGGTTAGATGCTTATCCATTTGGCATATTATAATATATGCCTAACCCGTATGGTTAGATGATTCTCTAGTTGAAAAAGGATATCTGATAGGTAAAATTATACCTAAGTTATATTCACATACAAATATTAATTAAAAAATAATAATAGTGTATTTTAGGTTATGGTCCCTATCTAAGTCCCTACATATTAGGCCAAATTCTACCTCTTAAGGACTTGATACAAATAGGTATACAACTACCTTTATTTTGGACTCATTAAATTCAAAAAGTCAATGAAAATATAAAGACAATGATACAAGACTCATAGGTGTCTTTACACAATCTCAAGATATGATTTAGATCACTAATGTGCCCAAAACATTGATTAAGTATTAAGCAGTACTATAATATAGTATATAGGTGTGTTTGGTCTTGAAAAGTTGTTATTAATTTAAGCTCATCAAATGTTTATTATAAATATTTATTAAGATGTTTGGAAACTATCTTTGAGGATAATAAACCAATTTCCTTTATTGCTTTCTTAAGAAATATAATTCAATAGATACTCTACTCTTTAGATCTAGATGGCCTAATCTATTTACCTGGAAGGATGTTGACTTGGCTTAACTATCAAATGCTTTGAATAAATTTACTTGTAAGTATTTTATAGTGTTTACATAATAACATTAGACCTTCATACGAGTTTTATACTCAATCAACAAATTTGGAAATGTACTATACTTGGAATTTGCTATCTTTGCCTTGGAATCTTCTTAACAACCTTGTTCTCAACATAGAAAATGAACTTTAATTAACGGGCCTATCAATATCCATAAATGAATATCCTACAACATGCAACCTATAACATGTATATATATATATATATATATATATATATATATATATATAGTAATGATACAGTCATTCATACATTACATCTACCATATATTGTACTACATGTAGGTATTCATTCACTCAAACATGACATCTTCATGTGGTCATGATATGGTCACTCATATTAGAAACATATACAAATAATAACCCAATGTCACTCCATTTACACCTAAACCATTAACCCCTAACCCTAAACCTAAACCTTAAACCCTAGACTTATAAACCTAAACCCCAAACCCTAAGCCATAAACCCTAAATCATGAGCACTAAATAATATACCTAAACCCTAGACCCTAAGCCCTAAACCTTGAACCATTAACCCTAAACCAAAAATAATAATCCATGAAACCTAAACTGTTTACCCTAAACATATAAACTTAAAACATTAAACCCTATACTGTATACCTTAGATCCTAAAACCTAAATGTAAGCCCTTAACCCTAAAACCCAAACCATAAACCCAAAATCCTAAATCCTAAGCCCTAAAACCTAAATTTAAGCCCTTAAACCTAAACCCCAAGCTTAAAACCATAAACCATAAGTCATAAATCTTAAACACCAACTCCTAAACTGAAATAAAAACCCAAAAATACTAAACTTAAATCCCTAAACCCTTAACCATAAACCCTAAACCTAAAACCCCAAACACTAAATCTTAAACTCTAAACCATAAACACTAAATCCCAAGTCATAAACCCTAATCCTTAATCCCCAAAAACTAAATCCCAAACCCTAAATACTAAACACTAAGTTCCAAACCCCAAACACTCAACCAAACCTCTAAGACCAAAAACCTGAACCTTACACCCTAAACCCTAAACCTTAAGTGTGAAACCATAAACCCAAAACCCTAACCCCAAAAACCAAGCTCCAAACCCTAAAATATAAACTCTTAATCCCTTGAGCCATAAACCCAAAATCCCAAACCTTTAAGCATAGAATATAAATAATAAGTCTTATAACCTAATCCCTAAGCCATGCCACTAAAACTTGAACCCTAGTCCCTATACACTAAACCATAAGTTGTGAATATTCAACCATCAACCATCAACCTTAAACCCTAAATTTATAAATCCTAAACCTTTAGCCATAAACCATAATCTTGAGTTATCACCTATATAGATAAAGGAGAGGGGGCATTGGAGAAGCCATATCTTGAAAGGATATGGGTAATTCTAACCTATATAGAGAAAGGAGTGATTAAGGACATTCATGTAAAAGTCTTCAAAGATTTAAGATGTTTTCTTGAATAATTTGTGGGTTTTTTAATCAATGTGTCTATCAATATCCATAAATGTCTAGCCTATAACATTCAACCTATAACATACATATAATAATGATACATTCATTCATACATTACATCTACCCCATACCTACTATCACATGTAGGTATGTTGTCACTCATACATAAAATATTTCTATATTCACAATATAGTCACTAATACTAGACACAAATTTAGCTAATCACCATAGTACACTCTATTTACACCTAAACCATTAACCCTAAAACCCAAACCCCAAACCCTAAACACCATAAACCTTGAACATTTAACCCTAAACCTAAACCCTAAACACCATAAACCTTGAACACTTAACCCTAATGCATTAGCCCTAAACCCAAAATAATAATACCTAAACCCTAAAACCTAGACACTAAACATAGAACCTTAAAACTTTAAAACCTAGCCTTTATACCATATACCCTAAGCCCTAAGCCCTAAAACTTTAAGCCCTTAACCATAAAGCACAAACCATGAGCCTAAAATCATAAATCCTAAACACTAAACCATACAACCTAATATTCAATTGCCCACTCCCCTATTAGGAACACCTATAGGTGTGTATGCGAGAGGTATGTATGTGAATGTATGATATTTGATTATGTACATGGTAGACTGGTTGCATAAATAATACTAAACATCCACCATTAACTCTATAAATATATTCGATGTCTCTAATATTCATGAAGCTCTCAGACTAGTTCAAACACTTATATTACAACCCTAAAAAACATAAAACAACACACCACACACTTGTGCTTCATGAGCACTTATAGAATTCACACACAAATAAAAACAACAAACTCAAACACAAACTGATTTGAAATAAACTCTTCCTCAAGAATATGGAATTACACTTGTGTTCACCAAGGGGAGTCCCTATGGTGATTTATTCTTCATAGTCACTTGGAACATCCTCTTGATCAGCTATGGATTGAGCTTATTCTTTTTCATTTACTTCCCACAAAATGGGCTTTGTTTTAATAAGGGATGAGGTGGGAGAGTGATGGATAGGCTCATGGGATGGATATGACCATCAATTTATCAATCCAATCCATATATGGAAGGGTATGACACTTGTCAATGGTCCTCATGTCTCTATTTCCATAAGGTAGACCTTAAACAACCTCCAAATTGGAATTACAACCTTCTCACTTGGTTTTCATTCTCTATTCACTATGCCAATTTGGATTGGTTGAAGTGAAAGTGATTGTATAAGTACTTGTGTGCTTTTCTAAAGAAATAAATGGATATGATGAGGCTAGGTCTCATTCTATCTCCCAAAGTGATCCTCATCCTTTGGAAATATTCTATACCTACAAGACATAAAAAAATTTCAATAAATTCCATTATGAACCATGTATATATAGATATGGTACAATTCAACTTGATAGTAAGGAGACTTAGGGAGTCCTCTACAAGTCCAAGATCATTTCCCAATCAAACTAGCCCTCCAAGATGCCTTTTTTCCACTTCTTCCCAATCGGATAATTAACAAGGGGTTTAGAGGGTTTTAGGTAGTTTTACCCCTTAGTATAGTTCATAAAGTTATGACATCTAAACCTTGAATAAATTGATCTCTTCAAGGCATTCTATGCACCCAATCATGTTTTCAAACCAATAAAGGATCTCTATATGGCCTTATATACAAAATAAATTCTCTCACACACCTTATATATGCCTATGGAAGTCCTCCAATGCTCTGCATAGTTCATTTAGTGTTAGAAGTGAGGCTACATCTACTTAGGGATTTGAGGCCTAGTTAAGGCTTAGTAGGCCTAGTCTGCACATAGATACTCATCAACAACTATGATTATTTGTTATGATTGTGATGACTCCCATGTGTTTTATCATGTTCAACACATCCTCCAATAACTCTTTTTAAGGTAGACTTCTTGAGCACTCATTGTGTGCATGATTTATTGTCAACTATAGGTTAAGGCTTGAGCTTAGTTTCCACCCCTATTTTCTTGGCCTAAGTATCTCATTAGGTTGGTATAACCATGTTTAAGATATTATAATTAAGTCTATTACCCATTATTTCTTTCCAAATCCTCAAAGTGTACTCTTTACTGACATAGGCCTAATTTGTAGTCAATTATGACTGTGTGCCTACTTAAAAAAGGTGTGCCTGTAGGTGTAATTTCTATCTTATACCCTTATATATCATATTCCACATCTTATATAGATAATAACCCTAGTGCACTCCATTTCCACCTAAACCATTAACCCCAAACCTCTAACCCTAAACACTAAACCTTAAACCCTAAACATTGAAACCTAAACACTTAACCATAAACCCCAAGCCATAAACCCTAAACCATGAACACTAAATAATATACCTAAACCCTAGACCCTAAGCTATATCTTGAAAGGATAGGGGTAATTTTAACCTATATAGAGAAAGGAATGACTAGGGACATTCATATATAAGGCTTGAAGGTGGATTAAAGATGAATTCCTAATAATCTTTGCATTTTTAATCAATGGATCTATCAATATGCATAAATGGCTATCCTATAGCATTTAGCTTATAACATACATATAATAATGATATAGTCATTCAAACATTACATCTACCTCATACCTAGTACTACATGTAGGTATCTTGTCACTCATACATGACATATTGATGTATTCATGTATAGTCACTCATACTAGACACAAATGTAGTTAATCACCCTAATACACTCCATTTACACCTAAACTTTAACCCTAAAACCCAAACCCCAAACCCTAAACACCATAAACCTTGAATATTTAACGCTAAACCTAAACCATAAACACCATTTAAACACTTAACACTAATACATTATCCCTAAACCCAAAACAATAATACCTAAACCCTAAAACCTAGACCCTAAACATAGAACCTTAAACCCTAGACTTTATATCCTAGACCCTAATCCCTAAAATCTAAACTGTAAGACCTTAACCCTAAGTCCCAAACCACAAGCTTAAAATTATAAATCTTAATCACTAAACCATAAAACCTTAATCTTATAGGTACTTAATACTAAACACTAAACCTTAAACAAAAAATTCAAAATCATAAACTTAAACCCTAAACACTGAACCCCAAACCCTAAACCCAAAATTTGAAACCTTGACCCCTAAACTTTTACCACTAAAACCCAATCCTGAAGCCCTAAGAACTAAACCTTAAACCTTAAAATTTGAAACCTGAACCACAAACCCAAAACCATAAAACCTCAAACCCAAAACCATAGACCCTAAATCCTAAAATTGGATAAACCCTCAACCTTAAAACCTAAATGCCAGAACCTAAACAATAAACTCCAAACACTGAACTATAAACTTTGAACCTAAACCCTTAACCTTAAACCCTAAAAATGAAACCTAAATGACAAAAACTAAACATACATTATGGAGACCACACTACAGAGGAATGATGTAAGCATTGGTAGTTCAATTCAACCCCCTCTCCACTTTCTTATCATAATTCCTACACAAGTGCAAAGATTTCAATGTAAGGAGAAAACATGCCATAACAAAGTCAGTGGCACAAATGCTAATAATTTATACTCATGACCCACATCATTCTTTGCGAATAACTCATAAACATGAAAATATCCAAAATGATCTGGGCTTTTTGCTCAATTATTTGGAAATAATTATGTCTAGAAGAAGGATTTCATCTCATACGAAGCAAGCATAAGGAGGTAATTTTTTTTATCATTCATCATTTTTCATCATTAAAAATGAATTTTTTCAATGCAAGTGAAAATAGGATACTATTTTATTTTCACCATGTTAATCATTCAATAATCTCCTTAGAGTAATCGATCATGACCCTATATAATCTAGTAGACATGAATGAGAATAATCACCCTAGTACACTCCAATCAGAACAAAAGGAATTGTAACACCATTCAATATTCATCTAAGAAATATATTATTTAGTCTAAAACAAATTTATACTGTATACTAGATTAGAACACACTCTACTAGATGAGGGAGTGACTAGGGATGATGATAAAGTGATTAGCTATGACGAGTGACAATGAAGGAATTTTTAGGGACACTGAGGGATGAGGACAAATAAGTAGGGAGTGATTAGAGATGATTAAGGATGATGAGGGTTGATGAGGGAGTGATTAGGGATGATTAGGGATCCAATGAAAGATGATGAAGGATTGACTAGGGATGATAATAAATGGTGATGGTTAATGAGGGAGTTATTAGGGATGACAAGGGATGATGAGAATGTGGGTAGGGATGATGCTTAAGATGATGAGAGAGTGATTAGGTATGATTAGATTTGATGAGTTTTAATGACCTGGAGTGTTTATGGATGATCAATTATAATGATGGATGATGAGGGAGTGACTAGGGATGATGAGGGTTGATGAGGGAGTGATTAACAACAATGAAGGATGATGATAACCAATGAGGGAGTGATTAGGGATAATGCGGGACAATGAGAACTAATGAGGGAATGAATAGGGATGATGAACGAATATGAGGGTTGATGAGGGAGTCATTAGGGATGATGAAGATCAATAAGGGAGTGTCCTATGTGAATTTGGACTACTAGAATATGACTTTATTCTACATGACTTTGGAATAATGCATGATATTGGAATTGAAGAATGCATGGATTGACCATCTACTTGACATTTGTTTTAGAGTTAATGGTATATTTATAAAATGAATTTTAATGGTATGCTAATTTATTCTATTTCAAATGGAGTCTATTAGGGTGATTGGCTACATTAATGTAAAGTATAAGTTATCATATCATGATTGCAGGTAAATTTCATGTATGAGTGAATGCATACATATATATAATAGGTATGCAATAGATGTCATGTATCAGTGATCATATCATGATTATAGGTATGCTACAAATTACATGATACAAGGCAGTCATTTATGAATATTGATAGACCCATTGATTGAAAAACCCATAAATTATATAAGAATCCACCATCAAGCTCAAGTATTCAATCGGGTAGGGCATACTCAAGTAGATGAAATTGGGGCATAATCAATGGTATAGATCTATTACATACATAAAATGATTTGTAATCTCACTTTTCATTCTATCTTTTGATCCTAAAATTTTGAAAACTAAGTATTCGCTGAATTACAATTTGAAAAACTAACTTCTAAATGGTAACTCTTATAGCTCTGTAATCAATTTCAGAAGATGTTGAGTGGACCTAATTTGTTATATTTAGTAAAATAAATTTAAATTATAATTTTACAAAGTAAACATTTATTTTACTAAATATATGCTTACAAATAAAATACAGTTAACTACAAAATAGAAAAAAAAATGCATGGGTTTCAAACGTTTGATTTCAAAAAAAAATGGCTTGCAAAGGGAGTTCAAAGGGTGCAAGCCCTTTATAGAGGATGAATGACCTTTTCAAAGGGCGTAAGCCATTTTTTCAAATGGTGTGTGTCCTTTGTAAAGGGTTTTCATCCTTTGCAAAGGGCATACGTCATTTTTTCAAATGGTGTGTGTCCTTTGTAAAGGGTGTGAATCCTTTGCAAAGGGCATACGCCATTTAAAAATTTCATTTTTTTCATTTTCCCTCTAAACCTGCCTTGGGTACATGCTTGGGGAGGTTCGAACCTACCTTGAAACTGGTCATGGAGCAACCCACTTAGTTTCTAGGAAATTTAGGATTCTTTTTCATCTTTGTTGACACATCTAATCAGGCAACTTTAATTATTTTTTAAAAAACATTATATGGGTTTGTAGAGGAAAAAGTGTAGTTTGAAATATATAATTTTAAAATTATAAAATATTATTTATAATTATTACTTAATTTATACGTAACTTACCTCATTATGGACTATATACATATCGACACAACTTATCTTATAAGTTATTGAATATTAATCAAAATTTTATAAAATTTATATCTCAACAATCTACACATTATCAATTATGCTATAAAAAAAATTGATTTTCATGAAGTTAAGGTCAAAACTTTATGTTCATACACTTGCAGTTTCAATTTTTTAGTTGTCTTGACTTGTTAATTTATTTAAAATTATTTATAATAAAATAATTAATAAAAAATATTCTCAACAATTTTTAACATTTCACCTATCTATCTATAAAATTTCATATATGTATTCAATTGTTTACTCAAAAAAGTGTGTTCGTACACATGCATTCTCCTTATCTTTTTACAAAAAATGACAAATCTATTGTCACAAATGCATCCATTTTTCACACTTTTATAATCTAGGTATTGAAAAAAATTATATATTTAGAAAATTCATTTAAAATTCCATAATTCATGTTTTTATGTCATTGTCAAATTCCTTTTCAAATTATCTCTAACATTCTCTCCAAGTTCAACTATTGTTATTTTTAGAAAAAAGGTGTCGCTTTATACCCCCATTATCTTGAATCTACCCCCATGCCCGATGCCATGTCATGAGACAACTTTTGTAATTGCATGTATATACCTATTTACATGCTAGACAAATAATTATTTTGGAAAGGAAACACAGGAATAGATGAAGAGAAGAAAATAAAGTTGATGAGTTATTCATTTGTTTACATATCTAACGTGTATGGATTTTGATCTACCGCGCTCCTTTGACTTCATTCTCTTTATTCCTGACTCTCCTCTACTAAAGTCCACCGTAATGGTAATATGTGTCACCATTGTGGGGCTTCAAGGCACTAGCATCCATGATGTGAAACATGGCATCATCTGTGGGCTTTAGGCTTTTGAAGTACTTATACAATTTTATTTTCTTTGCATTTGATTATGCTTAATGCAATCTAGACACTTGGACTCACATGGCAAGAAACATCAAATTAGCTGGAGAAGGCCACATAGCATTCAATAGAACAAAATCAAAATCAACATCCACTTTGCCATCAATAGATCCGGGTAAGTGCACCAACTTGGGGGACAAAAAAGGGCCTACATGTGGACATGATTTTTTTTAAAATTATAGAAATGTGAACTTATGCAGATAATTAGAAATGGCTACACTCAAAATTTGAATATTGTATCAAAACATGAATTGTAGAATTTTGAGTATAGTTTCCAAAAAACTATTGTTTTTTGAAAAATGGTTAAATATAACTAGGTCAAACATCTAAAATTTAAATATGACCTATTTTTTAAGAAAAATTGAATTGTACCAGTCCGTGTGACCCACAATTTTTTGAGCATCATTTAATATTGTTAGAAACCCTTTGGTGAATATTTAGATTATCTCTTTTAGTGTGTTATGAACTTTTTTTACATTTTTTTTATGAATATA